>JAWNNW010000486.1:112500-187500 GCA_035044465.1 Scaptomyza tumidula | reverse complement strand
GTACGCGAATAGTTCCCTTTTCCCAGGCTTTAAATCAGCGGTCGAGAAACTTTTTGAATCATTACCCCAAATATTTTCGTGAAACTTGACGTTACCCCTAGAAAAGCTCAATAGAATATAAAATTTTAAATATATACTTTTTAATCATTACCATTACACCCAGAAATTTCACTTTCACCCCATTTCGGGTTGATTTACCCCGGTTCCCCGACCGCTGCTTTAAACGATTGTTTGTTCTTTCCCAATGAGTCAAGGATAAATCCTGCTGGATTAGTTAGAGATAGTTGAACACAATTAAAGCAAACACAGATATCCTTTCGTTTCGATTAATGCGACAAACTAAAAGTCACTTCCTTCCTTACTTCCTTCCTTACTTCCTTCCTTATTTTCTTGCTTACTTCATTGCTTCTTTCCTTACTTACTTCCTTGCTGCCCCTGCCACACCCAAGTTTTTGGCTCTCAAACAAAGTTTGCACACCTGCAAACCGATTCACAACTAACTAACAACTATTTAGCGCGATTTCAGTCGGAATCGGCATATACATACCTACTATAACTATACTATACTATATATTGCGCTTATATATATGAAACAATCAGCGCAATATTGTCGTCTAACACGAAACATAACAATAACAACAAACTTAACAATGACTTAATAGAATAGAATGGTGAATAGTTGGAGCTTGTTGGGGTTGGCTTGGTATAGGCTTGGTATAGGGTTGGTATAGGGTTGGGGTTGGGTTCAGTTTGTGCTTGAGGTTGGTGAGGATTTCCCTCAGCAGTCACAAATGTCGCGCAGCGTGGCAAAGGAGGGGGGAGCAGGGAGAATAGTTTTGTTGGGTTTTTTTCAGGTTTTCCCGATTTTGTTTCGTTTTTTTTTTTGAGGTCAGTGGGTTAAGTTTATGGCTTTAGCACGCATATTCAAGTTTTTGTCAAGTTTTTGTCTGTCGCAGCCCTCCTTTCCCTCTTTCTATCTGCCTCTCTTGCCACCTAACAACTATATATATATATATATATAGTTATAGTTATATATATATATACGATATCTTGCAACATGGAAAAGTAAAAAACTTTTGCAATTTCCTTCAAAGTTTCTTCCTTCTGTATGTGGTGTGTATGTGTGTGTTTGTTGTGTGTGTGTGTTCGTGTGTGTATGTGTTCGTGTGTGTGTGTGCATTTCAAGTTTCATTTCATTAATTTGTGCAAAAGTAATTAATATTGTGTCTCGATTTAAGTAATTGCTTATTGAAGCAATCCAAGCAATTGCCATTTTTACTTGGTTCGTTGAGTTCTTCTAATACATTTCGAGCTTTTCTCTTTTGTGCGAAGACTTTGATTTTGTTAATGTCTTAAGTTTTCTTCTACAACAACAACAACATTATTGCTTATTGAAGCAGTTGCATTCTGTTCAATTAATCAATCAATCAATCAAGAGCTCAATTCATTCGTTCTTTATGTGGTTTTCTGTGTAAGCCTTTTAAAGTATATTAAGTTCAATTATGTCAGAGAGATAATAATAGATAATATAGTCAAATTCTAGTAATAACTCGGACTTTTCCTTATTAAAGTAGGGAAAAGTAGGGGATGTGGGATGTGTCGCACTTCCTTCCTTAATCAGAATTAACTCCAGAGTCGATTTAGACTCATACTCAGATTAAGATATCCTCACGAACCTCTCAAAGAGCTGCGAAACTTCTTATTTGGACTTTAGCTGTCTTAATTGCCAATACAAACTTATTATCGTGTGTGTGTGTGTGCTGGTGTGTGTGTGTGTGTCAAAGTCTGTCTAAACTTTTCGTTCGTCGGTTTGCATAACCCTGGCTTTAAACAAACACAAACACAAACGACCGAAACGAATGTTGGCAATGACCTTTGACATTTGCCAATTGGCCGTGTTGCATTCGCGATTAGCCTGGCCTACAAATATGCTGCAAATATGTGTGTGTGTGTGTGTGTGTGAGCTCATAACTAACTCATTAACAAATACACACACACACACACACACATATATATATATATATACACAGTTAACACATCGCCATTTGGTCAATTTGTCAACCAATTAAAACTAATCTATCTATCTCTCTCTCTCTCTCTCTCTCTCTCATTGTAGGACATTGCGGCTTACATCAAGAAGGAATTCGACAAGAAATACAATCCAACATGGCATTGCATTGTGGGACGCAACTTTGGATCGTATGTTACACACGAGACGCGCCATTTTATTTACTTCTATTTGGGCCAGGTGGCCATTTTATTGTTTAAAAGCGGTTAAAGTCTTGCCGAGTCGGATGGAGTGGTGGTCGCGGGGCTGGAGCAGCAGCAACATTATCAACAGCAACAACAACAACAACATTATCATCAACAACATCAACAACAACATGAACAAGGAGAAGAAGAAGATTTGGGTGTAGCTGGTGCTGCAGCTGTTGCAACAACGCAGCAGCAACAACAGGCGTACGGAAGGAGGAGCAATGTGGAGACGAAGGCAATGCGGGACGAGGAGCAGCAAACAACAACAACAATAACTTCAGCATCAACATCAGCAGCAGCAGCAGCAGCAGCGGTAGCAGCGGCATCAACAACAACATCTGCATCTGCATCTGCATCTGCTGTTGCCTACTATCCAGCTAGACGAGGGGGGGGATGGCAGCAGCAACAGCGATGGCAACATATACAGCAACAGCGACGGCAACAGCTGCAGCAGCGACGGCAACAGCGGCATCAACAACAACGACGCCAACAGCGGCAGCAGCAGCGATTAGTATCGCATCCGGGTCTCAATACCGATGATTCCGAAGCAATGGTTGTGCAACAACAAAATCTCAATGAGAATGAGGATGATGAGGATGAGGATGAGGATGAGGAGGAGGGGGTGGTGGATGTTGCCGCCGCCGACAATGAAGATGATGAAGATGAGAACGATGATGATGATGATGAAGAAGATGATGGAGATGGAAATGATGACGATGATGATGACGATGATTTTGATGATGATGCGACAATTGTTGAGGATAGCGATGCAACCAGTTGCAGCAGCTGTTTACGTGCCGATCTCGAAGATGCCGAATATCTCCAACAACAACAACAGCAACAACCACAACAACAACAATCACAACAACAGCAACAACAACCACAACAACAACAGCAAGCGTTGCAGCTATTACCAGCACCACCGTCGCAAGCGCCACCTTCGCCGCCACCACTTCCGCCGACTGACATATAGATATAAACCGGATTTATCTCTATATATAATACAAGTATATATATATTACAAACGAAGTAGAAGAAGAAAAAGAAGATGAGGAGCATGAGGAGGATGAGGATTGAAGTTGCCGTTGCCGTTGCCGTTGCACTAACAACCACAAACCCGAGTCCTGTACAGCTTTTTGTTTTTGACGCCGCCGCCCAAGGTCGTAGGAACTAAATAAACACACACACACACAAACACACACATACACACTTGAATACAACTGCTAGGCATAAACTATGTTTCGACTTAAGCAGCAGTTGCAACAACGCTATTTAGTTTCCTTATCCAATGATCATTTTCCTTAAGCCACCCAACTTCGCAAAATTCTGTTTAAGCCCAACAACAATTTCGTTTTGCCTTCCGATATTTCCTGTAGTTGTTTATAGCGTGGACAAAAACTGTAACATACACACACACAAACACACACACATATATATAAATATGTATAAAAAGAATACCATTATTATAATGCATTTGAATTATTGTTTCATTTCTTTGTATTTTTGAATTTTTGGTTTGTTTTTTTCGTGCCTTATCGTTTTGCACGTTGGTTGGCATCTAAGCTTAGCAAGTGCAGCAACCAAAACCAAAATTTGACGAGTAGCTTATCGAAGACACATGACACATGAACACAGTTTTTTTTTTATATATATATATAGCACAGGCAACAACCACCACCACTGCAACCGACCGAACAAAAAGAACAAGCAACTTAACGAAGAAAAGCAACAACAACTTAAATGCAATTCAATTTCTTTTGATTATTTTTAGTTTTCTATTTCTATTGTTATTACGTATGTACTTAGCTGCGTAAAACAAATTCACACATAAGCAAAATAATTATGCTTAAAATACAAAAAAAAAAAACAAACAAGAAAAGCAATAGGAAAAGAATTGAAAAGAATTGCAAGTGTTGAAAATTTGTTTCTATGGATATGAAATCTAGTTGAATTTTGTTAATTGTATTGCTTTTGAATTTTTGTATGAGACTCAAAATGAGCAATATAGAATAAAAAAAAAAGAAAACATATAAAATTAAAAGAATTTCCATCCAACGCAAACATTAAACATTGAAGAAAAAACAAAAACAAATAAAGAAAGAAAGAAAGAAAATAACTATAAAAAAAAGAAGAAAAAGTCATGAAGTATCTTGATAAATATCATCTTGTCGTTATAAATAAATGTGCGCAATCTGAATGTCATTAGAAAAAATAAAGCAAACACACACACACACATAATTCTTTTCTCAACATAGCAAAATGCGCATAAAATATATATGTATATGTATATTGCAAATATATATGTATTGAACTTAAATTGGTGTAAAATATGCAAACAAAGCAAAGAAAAAAAACTAACAAAAAAAAAACTAGAGCAATACCGCAAAAAAAATAAACCAGCAATAAGTAAACCTTAAAAAACAAAAAAAAAAAAAACAAAAAATTAAATAACATACAAACATACATACGTAATTTCTTAATCACACACACAGCAACAGGATTTTCGCACTAACACACACACATATGAGACATTTGCCGTTACTTTTTCGCACCAACTCTCTTTGCCATACATGTTTGTATGTATTTGTTTTTTCGAACTTTTGCTGCACGTTTTCACACACACACACACAACTACTATTTATGCTAACGGTAAGACACACACACACACCTATACGGAAATAAAAAGATAACCGAAACTATTGTTAACGAAATGTTTGTTTTTGGTTTTTTTTTTTGTGTTTCTTTAAAAAAACCCATTCCAAACACACACACACACATTAGAACTTCTAATAAATGTTTATATATATAGTTACAATACATACATATTACAAAAAGAAAAAACTAGAAGATGATTAAGCAAATATTTGCAAAGAAAACAAAAGCAAAAAACAAAAACCAAAACCAAATGATAAATACAAATTTTTTGATGTAAAACTTCGATGGAAGGATACAGGATATGAAATAGAGAACAAAAACTATGTGTGTAGAGATAATATATATTAAAACAAGACCAATTGGCATTTGTTATTGTTAACTATTTTCATTTTAACTTCGTATCGATTGTTTCGTTAAAGCTTACGTTTTGCCTTCCAAACCGCAAACGACCAGCAAACTTTCAAAGTTTCGCGCCGCCATTTTCATTCCAAAACGAGCAAAACTTTAGCTAGCCTAAAACTAAGTTTGTAAACTTTATTTAATATGTATAATTGGTTGTTTTGTATTTAATTTCAACGCATACACATTCGTCGGCTGGTTCTAAAACACACATATATATATATATATATATGTATATGTATTATTTAATGATTTTTATTGTGCATGGAATGAACACATTAAATAAGTTTTTGTAAGAATTAGTAAATTATATGAAGAGAAGACAGGTGAAGGAAACGGAAAAATTTAAATTAAATACTTACGAGTAAGAAGTCAAGAGAGATAAAAAAAAGCAAACAAAAAATAAAATGACATCTTTAATGTGTAATAAAAATTACTTCTTGAAACTTTCAATGCCAAACAATTATTTGACGGGCGGGTTAAGCTCTAATATCAAATGTAACTGTGAATAAAACAGTATTCTGGGTGAATGGTCGAAGCTGGAAGGCATTTATAACAATAGATAAACGTTTAAGAATTAAAAATTCTAACTAGAATCGCACATTAGAATGTATTTATTTAGGGTGACCATAGTTTTGCACTTCGCTATCGATATGTTTTGGTATTTTTTTTGTACTAGATCGATAGCGAAATGGAAAACTATGGTCACCCTAAATGAATACATTTTAATGCTATTCTTGTGGCATAATTAGTAACACCGAAGATGAAAAATGCGTATTTTTTTTGTGGCCATTGGCCAGCAGCTGTTACGCGAACGAGAGAGAATAGTCCCAACCGAAAGCCGTCAAAATGTTGCGTACATTATCACGCGTTAGTGAATTGCCAATTATTGTAAAACAATTGCAAAAAGTACGTAATCGTAATGCAGCCGTTGCTGTAGCTAACAAAACCCTTCTCACTGTCACTAATACAAAGCAAAGCAACAACAAAGATAACAACCTTAAAATTAGGAACAAAAACAACAACACAAGCAATAACAACAACCACTGGACAACGCGACAACAGCAGCAGCAGCAGCAAAAACAACAACAATATCACCTAAGCGTTGAGAGCAGACGCAGTTATTCATCGTCATTTTTCGGTTTATTCCAGAATGCAGCACAGTCGGGTGTCGCAAAGACCAACAACTATGCCACGGAAGCCACCGTGCAGGTGAATCGGGTAAGAAGACAGTCCTAATACCCACCCCTTCCAATCCAACCACACATTCTAGTTAGAAGAAAATGCCGATTACATAATGTGCCTGTGTGAGTGTCCGTTTGTCTGTGTCTGTGTTCGGTTTGAGTGCGCTTTTTTTGCATGACCTGATTGCACAGAGTTGCATTTTTGCCGATTAGTGACGATTAGTTGAAATTGTCGGCGCCAAGGTCAAAATCTGACACAGTGTTTTCCCGCTCGCAGCGCGTGACCGACGTCGGCAGCGGCTGCTACACGCACCTTCTCTTATCAGCCTTAGGGCTGCTGCGGAACAGTTTACAACTCACCCCCGTAGACCTTCACATTGACCTAATGATGATTGACGATGGGTTATGCAAAATGAGCAAATTTACGTTCGTGACGTCACAACTGCGAAACGTTTGGTTGCTGTTAACACTAAGTTTGTTTGCAAAATACTCAAACTACAGAAACTAACAAAAAGCATTGCATAACATATGCATATACGTATGTATGTATATCTAAAAATCATATTGGAGTTTCGAGTATTGAGTCCTACTATCTATCTCCCTTCCACACTTAGTCAAACATTTAACATTTGTTTTCTCTTTCGCTGTCGTGATTGGATTTTACAGCCGTTTAAGCTGCATAAACTGGACGAAGGACCGGAGACAACGGTGCAGTTAACCAAGGATGAGGCACTCAAGTACTACACACAAATGCAAACGATACGACGCATTGAGACCTCTGCTGGTAATCTCTACAAGGAGAAGATCATACGCGGTTTCTGTCATCTGTATTCGGGCCAGGAGGCCTGCGCCGTCGGCATGAAGGCAGCGATGCGTGATGTTGATAACATTATATCTGCCTATCGTGTCCATGGCTGGACGTACCTAATGGGTGTGCCACCAATTGGCGTACTCGCCGAACTAACGGGCACACAGAGCGGTTGTGCTCGCGGCAAGGGCGGCTCCATGCACATGTACTCCCCCAACTTCTTTGGCGGCAATGGCATTGTGGGCGCTCAGGTGCCGCTTGGCACTGGCGTCGCCCTCGCCTGCAAGTACAAGGGCAACGGCGGCATGTGTTTGGCTCTGTATGGCGACGGTGCCGCCAATCAGGGACAGGTCTTTGAGGCCTATAACATGGCCTATCTGTGGAAACTGCCGGTCATCTTTGTATGCGAGAACAACAATTATGGTATATGGTATCCATATTTAAAGTCTTCGATTCGATATTAACCATATTGTTATTTTGCAGGCATGGGCACCAGCTCGGAACGTTCGTCGTGCAACACGGACTATTATACACGTGGCGATGCTCTGCCCGGCATTTGGGTCGATGGCATGGACGTCTTGGCTGTGCGCAGTGCAACCGAATTTGCTATTAAATATGTGAATGAGCATGGTCCGTTGGTGATGGAAACGAATACGTATAGATATTCGGGTCATTCGATGTCCGATCCGGGCACATCGTATCGCACACGCGAGGAGATTCAAGAGGTGCGTCAGAAGCGTGATCCCATCACCTCCTTCAAAGAGATGTGCATCGATTTGGGTCTCATAACCACCGATGAAGTTAAGGTTGGTTATCTTAAGCTTTTCCAATCACTTCTTTGATATACGATATTCGATCTTCGCAGGCCATCGATCTGAAGGTGCGCAAGGAAGTGGATGAAGCAACTGCTGTTGCCAAAGGCGATTCCGAGCTGGCTCTTAGCCATTTGTGGACTGATGTCTATTCGAACAATTTGGAGCCAAAGATACGCGGCACCAACGGCTTCGACATTGATCACATCCAGGAGCGTAAGGGTGTCAATCATTAAAAAAACGGGTTTATCTAACGATTCAACGATTCAAAATAACCACACACACATACATATATACACACACACACAAAAGCAAGCGAAATCTCTAGACAAAAGATTTGATTTTTTTTTTTTCTCTCACTTAAAATGTTATTTGTGTATTGCGTTTATTGTGTGTTTAGTTTAGCTTAATACGAATTGTGCAAATACCCTGCCTTCACACACACACACACAAACACACACAGACACTCAACCGCTTTTAATATATATATATATTGGTAATTAAGTGGCAATAGCAATTCGATATTATATGAACGTGTTCAATATGATTAAAGCTAAAGTGTAAATTGTTTAAAACAAATATTAAAAATACATTCATACAGACATTAATAACTTTATATATATATAGGGATATAGGGATTATAGAAACCAAATCTTAAATCTCTCTTTTGAATAGTTTCGTTTATGGAAATCAAGTTCCCAAGGAAATTGTATTCTTGTCTGAATGTTTTCGAAAATTCAAATTTGTTTCTCTTTTGGCATCATATTTATTTCGATTTTCTATACTCATTTTCAAGAAACGGCTGTACTTCCTCATTAAATTCCTTGTTTTGTCCAAATCAGAAAAACCATTCGCGATATAGTACAAAAAAAAAAACAGAAAGCTAAAAAACAGAAAAAAAAAATCTCCAAAAATGCTGTCAACAGCCAAAAGAACAGTTAACTGTCGACGATATACTACCCTGCAACAGTTTCGGCTTATCTACAATTTAGCTGGCTTTGATTGCGAGTTGCGACTCAATAAATGGCATCCACCAAGACGTTACAATTCGGATTGCTCAACGCTGACGCTACAAAATGTAAGTATCTATCAGATACAAATCAATCTTAAAGTCATTCTCATTTGAATTGTCATATTTTGAAGACCTTCAAGTGCTATGAACTGGAGAAGGGACCGCCCATGGATGTGGAGCTGTCGCGTGAGGATGCCTTAAAGCTGTACAGACAAATGGCGGAGGTGCGTCGCCTTGAGAACATCTGTGGCGGCATGTACAGATCGAAGAAGATACGCGGCTTTTGTCATCTGTACAATGGGCAGGAAGCCATTGCTGTTGGCATGTGCGCCATGTTGCGTAAAATGGATAGCGTGATAACGGCATATCGTGCCCATGCCTGGACGTATCTGATGGGCGTCTCGGCGGCGGCATTGATTGGCGAACTGGTTGGCGTGCGCAGCGGTTGCAGTCGTGGCAAAGGTGGCTCCATGCACACGTATGGCGATAACTTTTATGGCGGCAATGGGATTGTTGGTGCCCAGGTGCCACTTGGTGCCGGCATTGCTTTGGCCCATCACTATCGTGGCGATGGCGGCGTTTGTGTATCGTTGTATGGCGATGGTGCCGCCAATCAGGGACAGGTCTTTGAGGCATACAATATGGCGAAGCTGTGGTGTTTGCCGTGCATCTTTGTCTGCGAGAACAATAAGTATGCGATGGGCACAGCGATGTCGCGTCATGCGGCTCTAACCGATTTCTATATGCGCGGCCAATATATGCCCGGTCTGTGGGTCGATGGCAATCAGGTGCTGGCTGTCCGTAGTGCAACACAGTTTGCCATCGATTATGCCCTTAATCATGGTCCCATTGTGCTCGAAATGTTTACGTATCGATTTGAGGGGCATTCGATGTCAGATCCGGGCACATCTTATCGTTCACGTGATGAGGTGAAACTGAAGCGCGAGCAGCGTGATCCGATCGTTAGTTTTCGACGACAGATTCTCGATTTGTGTCTGGCCGATGCGGAGGAGCTGAAGCTAATCGAAGTACAGATACGCAAAGATATCGAGGGTGCGGCGAAGAAGGTGCTCAGTGATAAGGAGGTTGGCATGGACGAGATGGCCGCCGATGTCTATTCGAAGAACCTTGAACCAAAGATACGCGACATATCCGGCTATACGCTCGATCACAAACGCATCTCGGAGGTATGCTTTGGCAAGCCCAAACGAACGCCAGCCAATGAGATGCAGAACGTGCCCGTTGGAGATGCGGCCATGTTGGCTGCTGCAGCCGCTGCCCAAAAGAAGCAGGCGGCCAAGAAGGCGGCTGAAGCGCAAAAAGCTGGTAAAGACGCACCTCCAGCAGCGGCTAAAGCAGGTGAAAAACCCGCTGCGGCTAAAATGCCAGATCCGCTAGCTAAAGGTGATGCCAAACCAGCTGCTGCAGGAGGAACTCCACCGCCAAAAGCTGGTGATACACCAAAAAAAGGTTAAATAAGAATCTGGAAGAAAACTAAAAAAAAAAAATCAATCAAATCTTGCAATGTTGACCCAAATTTCAGAGAGTAATAAAGAAATATCAGTTTGTAAAGGCTTAATACGTTTGTGCTTAACGAAACTTAACGAAGAAAATAGAATATGTATGTAAACCTTTTGCCCGCTAACTTTTGCCAAATCATCTCATGTGCTTGAGCTTTTTCTGCCTAATGGTTGTGTGTTAAGCTTTTTGTGCGTGCTGCCCAGGCTGTACCTGTATGATGCGAATCGAGTGCGTCGCGTTCGGTTCATTTATCATGCCGTTAAATGGCAGCTGCTCACGCGTTCCTTACACACCACACACATGCATGTAGCACCCGCACCTGTAAACTGAACTCTCCCCACGTACATATGTTATGTTCCGATGCGCCTGTTGCGACGAAGCGGCATTCGTTTCAATCTCCTTCGCTATTTAGTCTCTTCGTGATGCTCACGCGTTGCGAACGGCATTCGTGGTACTGCTTCCATTTAACTTTACATACGAGGGTGTTGTTGTTGTTTCGATTCACCTTTAATTGTTGTTGACAAAGGTTCATTAGCCGATCCGCATTAAATGGCTGTAGTTTTTTGGCATATGTAGGTATGTATGTTAATATTTTTATCTTTTGCATTCTCCATCATGTTAATTAAGTGAATTAAAATTTATCGACAATATACCTTATAGTACGAATTTCACGCGCTGCATATAATACTTTCTGTATCATTTTCAAATAAAACACGCAAATATTTGTATTTGTAAAAAAATTGATTTATTTTAACTAATAAGTCTTTAAACGTTAAAAAATAAAAGAAGTTGAATACACTTGGAACAATTACGAAACGTACACTCTCTCGTTTGTTGTCTTTCGATAATTGTTTGTGTTACTGAGCTACCAGTTACACTTTGCATTGAAAATGCACTCTCTTTTGTGTGCTCGTGCTCACACTCAATTGCTTGACCGAGAGAGTTTGCGTTGAGAGCGTCGTGTTCGCATTCGCATTCAACAGCTGCTCGTGTCAAACAACTCACACATTGATCGTGTGTAAAAGAGAGGTTCGGCTTTCTGTTTCGCCGCTCAGTGTTCAGTTAACTGTCTCAATTTGAAATGAATGGTTGCCGTTGCGACCGTTTGGCCTGCTCTCGTTTCTCTTCGTCGGTTTTCATGCACAATTATTGAATTTCAAAATGAATTCGCTTGTTGCGATAATCGGTATGCACAATTGATTGATTGAGCTAAAAATAAATGTTATCATTATTATTTATTTTTCTTCCGTTATGTACCAAGCAGCTCATAAGGCCGTTTGAATTACAGGGTGTTCTGTAGAATCCCGAACATTAATACCAACACAATCGCAATGCGCGATCGGATGCATGGCAGGCGTTGGCAAAACAAATGGAATTGGAATGCAAATGGAATATCAAACAAAATGATATGCGCTAATTGCAGTATTTAGAAGGCAGACTCGTAATGGAGTAAGCAAACTGCAATGGTTTCATCTGTCATTTTTACTCAATGTCGACGATTTTCGTCAAAAGGTAAGTACTTAAATGCCGTTGTCACCCAGTAAGAGAGAGAGACCAAGAGAATGAGATTAATCAACACGCTTTGCGTGTGTCGTCAAAACAAAACAAATAAAAGCAAGAGAACTAAAATATGTCGTTTTGTGTTTGTGTGTACGTGCGACAAAAGAGCGCAAGATTACATTTTATGTTTATGTGAGAGTTGGTTCAATACATACAAATAAAATTTGTATCACTAGATGACAAGAAATGATGGATTGATATTTATCGTTAAGAAATCTTATTGCCATATGATCCGCATTTTCGTGTTCAGTTGAAAAAGCAAGTTCAAAGGTTCAATTGTTGATGAACGAACTAATCAGTCATTAAGTTCAATTTAAGATCGTTTATATTGATCCTTTAGTTCGTTCAGTTGTTTATTTAGTTTTTGTGAATAATTCAATTCAAAACTATTCTTAATGATATGATTAACTGTTTGACTATTTTTTCGATTTTTCTTTTAAGGCCACCAAATGGGACAACACTGAAAAAAAGCAATATAGATGACAGCGATCCTGAATTCAAAGTAACGGACTAAAGGAAGCAAACCCATTTTCTGGCATTTGAAGAATTTTAAGCGGAATTTGGGATATCAAACAACAGCATGGCAATAAATCTCGAACTGGAAAGTAGCAGGAACAATGTGATTGAAACAATGAATGGAACAAAAAATAAAGTCGATGGACTTTTCAACAAATGGCAAACATGTTGATGACATGATTTTTATATCGTTATATTGTAAATTTTAAGAATCCAAACTGAAAGGTTACTCGAATTGCAACCGCAATGCGATACTATACAATATTCATCGTATACTTCATGATGCCAATCTAGGCATACTTGAGAAGACAGACGCAAACAACATTCCACTAACAATTAAATTAATATTTCAATGTCATTCTACTTATTAAATATCGATAATTTCTGTACAATAATCAATGTTTGATTGCTCAAGTCGGCTAAATCGATTTGGCCAGCCGTCAACATGGGTTGTAAAATATCTATCGATATATATATATATATATATATATTGTATCAATATATATCTTTGTCGATCTGATTACCATTGAATCACCATAAGAAATCACTTTTTATTGGCGTTTCGATAACAATTTGACTGATTTTGCTTAAAACATTTTTCTTTAATTTTTTTGCAGCTAGATCGTTTCAAGAGAATCCATAGAAGGACTACCCCTCTGATAAGTACGCTTCCAGGACAAAATATGTGTATATATCTTTAGCTTAAAGTATTATTATATGCATATAGATTGAACCCAGATAGAAACACTTTCAGGCAAAGACACCAAAATTATGTTTGATCAAATTTATTTTTGCAAATTTTCTTATGTCGTTTTCCTAAGAATTATCACACTAAAAGCAACTCATAATTAATTTGTATGGTGTATATATGTTATACATAAATAAATATGAATATATATATGTATATATATTATCTAGAATATATATAATACATATGTATGCACATATATTATATTGTATATTTTTATAATTTTTTTTCTTCTGGATATTTTTTTTGCTTTTCTTTTTTTCTTCTTGATTTTCTTCTATTTTACAAATATTTATTACTATATATATATAGTATAGTATATATATAATATATGTTAATTTGTTCAATATTTTCATTGCGGTCTATATATTCCATTAAAAAGCACTTATGTATTCTTAATTCTTCATTGTTATGTATAATCTTTGTTAACTAGCATCTACGTGTATATATATCTTTATAAATCGAAGCGTGAAACACAAAAGGTGAAAACGATTTTCGCTACAGTCGAACAATTGTAGAGGCATGTTATCGATAAGTGTGTGTGTGTTTTGTGTTTTGCTTTACAATCGATTATTCAACAGTTTACTTAATAGAACTCAAGTAAATCTGTACAGAGAACATGTTTTTAAAGTGGTCCATAGATTAAGAGGTATTATTTAGTGTGTGTGTGTGTCAAAAATAAATATTTCAATATTTTAACATAAAATAAATAACAAATTATGAATACAATACCAAAAAGGAAGCAATTTATTTGGAAGCTTATGTTTTCATAAGATTTGGTAGACATTTATGTTATTTTGATTTTTGTCGAACCCAAGTACCAATCATTCTTCGATATCTTTTGATTTTTTTTATCGATTTCGTTAAAAGTCTTTGCAGTTGCAAGAGAAAAGGTTTTAAATATTTTCGATTTGATTTTTATCGATAACACTTGTATATCGGAAATAAAATGTGTTATCGATACGTTTCAAGAGAAAGGCTTTAAATATTTTCGATTTGATTGTTATCGATAACACTTGTATACCGAAAATTGAATGTGTTATCGATACCTTTCTATAAGACGAACTTCTTTTAACTGTCCCAAATACTTGCTCTTCAGGGTTTCAAGGTATACCAAAAATCTGGACTTGCTACATGTTGTTATCGAATCTAAATTCATCTATATTCATTTCAACAGTAACTTGTGTTTAAAACTCAGCATTACTTTTGGATATTTACCTAACCGGTTCGCTGATAACATTTTAAAAACATTTAGCTTAAACCAATTTTTGTTGTTACACATTTTGTTAACGCTTTTGTAGTTGTTGTTGTTTGTTGATTTTTTGTGTCGAATTGTTGGGTTCAAGCTCATCGCAACGAGTCGTTGAACGGTAGCGGCATTGGCCACGAATCAAAACATGCACGCACCCCCGCCAATCCCCCCTTACCCCCATCACTACACTCTACTCTTTAATTGCTGCTTAGCTTCCCAGTTTTGTCTCTCTTTCACACACACACGCACATACGTACACTCTTTGCTTTGGCAATTTGGCACTCACAATAGCGAAATGCAGTCAGTCAACGGAACTGTCAGTTTGTTTTTGTTTGTCTCTCGCTCTCTGTCTGCCTCTCTCTCCCTTCTTGGCTGTATCAGGTAGAGTTGTTTGTTGTTTGTTGTTGTTGTTTGACCCCCAAAATGAACGCGACATAACCCTGAGCTGGGTCGCAACACGCGCGCTAAGTTCAGCTAAGCAAATCGACCCAAAACAATCAAATCACATTATTGTAGTTATGTACATACACAAACATACATATCTTGATGTTCATGTTGCTGATGTTGTTGATGTTGATGATGATGATCTCATGGTAGTATAGTAGAGCTCGTACAGACCAAAACTAACAAACAAAGCATAACAAAAGCAGAAGGTTAATGCCTAAAGAGCTGCTAATGCATGCACTTTTACTCGAATCGAGCTTGAAGCTTGCTAAGCTTGATTTGTTCGTATGTATTTCGATAGGCATTTAGCAGTTATCAGTGCAAAATCGATACCCTTTCGGACCTTGAGACAAAATCATTAGAAGTTTCTTGACGCCAACAAATAAAAATTTTCAAATCATATAAAGCTGAGTTCAATTCGTATTTCGATAGACAATTGTTGTGGTTATCGATGCATGTAACGCACAATCGATTTTAATCGATACCTTTCGTATTGACACAAAATCATAATTTTTCTTGGCATTTGGGTTCGAATAGAAGATTGTAGATTTTTAGTGCTGCAGATTTATCGATAAAACCAAACAAAAAGGCATATAAATCAAAATCGAAAAAGAAAAAAAATCGAAAACAATTCAAATAAAAGTAAAAGTCAAAGTAAAAAAGAAAACAAAATGTAGTTTTGTATATATATATATTGGTATATAATTTATTTTGTTGTAGCTCCGATCGCTTAGTAGAATTGCTCAAAGGCATATATTTATGATATAATAATAATATTTTAACTAAAATGGAAATAATTCGTTATTAACATTTAAACTTGTATTAAAAAATGTACTTCAACTACAATTTGTCTAGTTAAACACAAATAAAAAATAAAAACTAATAATAATAATAATAATACATATTATTTATATAAAGAAACAGAAAAAAAAAATGTTTTCCAAAAAATATATTTTAAAAGTTAACTTAAACATTAAGGATATAAACAAATAATGTGTGTTTTGTTTGATTTTGTTACAGAAGTAAACTTTCATTGTTTGCCATTATTTTCTTTCTTTTTTTGTGTTTTTTTTGTTTGTTTTTTTTGTGTTTTTTTGGCAAATACTACAAAATAATAATAATAATAATATTTGTTATGCATACAAGGTATATATGATGTATACTTAATATTTGTATGTATGTATATTATGTATATTTGTAAGTTTATGTTTAATTAGGCCTAGAAATCGGGCAGCTCGAGGTTGTTGTTGTTGTTGTTGCCACATTCTTTGGAACGAAAGTTTCAAAGTTTTTTTTCTTTTTTTTTAACAAAAAAAAACGACAATATTTTTAATAGTTAATTACAAATTGATTCTTAAGTTGTTAATTGCAACAATTTGAAGTTGTTATGGTTTTAATAATAATAATAATATATATATATATATATATATATATATATATATATATGGTCTACATTGTTTGTTGTTGTTGTTTGTTTTTGAGGCGTTTCTCTCGCTTTTGGAACCAAGAAAACGAAAACAAAACGTGCCAAATACTATATATATATATGTATGTACATACATATGTATGTTTGTAGTAGCTAATAATGAAAATGAGGAAACAAAACATAAAGCTTACAACAACAAAAAAAGTGTAAAGAGAAATGCGCAATAAAATCAATGAAAGCTGCAAGAGCGAAAGTTGCAACAACAACAACAAAAAGCTCTCTTAAAAGCGCATGCAATAAAAAAAGCTCTCTTAAGAGCTGCGCTCACGCTTAAAACTTTACTGCTTGCAACTCTCCCCTCTCTTTCTCTATGTCTGTCACTTTTATAATACACTAATACTAAATGCTTCTCAAAACATATATATATTTACATATGTATATATATATTATATGCTTTTTTACATACATAAATATATGTATGTATATATATATATTTGTAGATCATATTTTGTTGTTGTTATTTTTAATGTTTTTTTTATACCTATTTTTAATAACTCTTAATCGAAAAACTTAAATTTCTATCACAGCCATTTTTATATTTTCGATGAAAAAAAAAATTCATTTTTTTTCCAATTAATTTTTTTTTCGTTTTTTTTTTCAATTTATCTGTTTTTTGTCCAATTTTTGTTATATAGATAAATATTTGTATTCTTTGTTTGTTTTTTTTTTTGTTTTTGTTTTTTGAATGCACTTTTGTTGATTTTGTTGATTTGTTTACAATATTTTAAAAAATTCTAATTGCACTTTTTATATATACATATATATATATGTATTTTTATATATGTATATATATATTTAAATCGCTATTCAATATTTCTTTTCTTTTCGTTTTCAATTTCATCTTTTTTTTGTGCACAGAGTAGATTTGTTTTTTTGTGTTTTTTGTTGAAAAAAACAAATTTTTTATCGTTTTTCAAAAGGGGAAATGAAACCGTTACTTAAAACCCCGCTACGAACCGCCCCCTATCCCCCCCCCCCACAATCCCATCCCTCCCTCAGTTCAGCATTCACAATTAACTAAAAAGAAAAAACAAAGGAAAAAAGTGTGCCCGTTTCTTTGTTTATGGAATAGGTTCAGCTGAGTGTGACCTACGATCACAGTTTTTAAATATATATATTTTTGTTTATTTTTGTGATTTTACCTTTACTAAATCGGTGGCAAAAGCAATTGAAAGTTTTGAAAATTGAATGCTATATACGAACTGAATATTTGGGATTTCGATTTTGGATTTGGGGGTTCGTAAAAAATATTATAAGGCTAAGGCTCCTACTAAAAAATTTCTCTCTTTTGTTTCGACTTTTTTGTGACTAGGAGGAACGAATTTTTCAATCGCAATTTAATCAATAAATCAAATACAAAAATTCTTTGCCTGGGATAAAGCGACTTTTTTCCAATTCAAAATTGTTCAAAATGTGACGTTACCGAATCTAGAAACTGGAACCATATAGACTATACTTCAGCGGTCAGGGAACTTTTTGAATCATTATCCCAAATATTTTTCGTCAAACTTGACGTAACCCCAAAGTGAAGAGAAAAAAAAGGGGAGAAAAAAAGAAAAAGGTCTATAAGATAAATAATTTTAAAGTAAGTTGACTTTAACCCAATATGAAGAGAATAAAAAAATCTCAATCGAGTATAAAATGTACAATTTTTATAAATATATATAATGTAAGTAAACATTACCCCAAAAAAAAAAAAAAAAAAAAGAAGTTCAATAGAATAGAAAATTTTAAATATATACTTTTAAATCATTTACCATTACTCCCAGAATTTTAATTTTAACCCCATTTGTGGTAATTTAACCCGATTCCCCGACCGCTGGATTCAGACTATACTTGAAGATAGTTTTGTTTCTTTTCCGCCAGATCGTTAAGTATTGCTTTGTTTAAGTTTGGAATGTAGCTTTTTTTTTAGTTTTTTTTTTTTTTAATCAGAATCAGAAGAATCAGAATGTGAGCGTTAAGTTGGAAACTGGTTCAAAATATATATATATATATGAGATTTCGTTTTGTAATAGTAACAAAAAATATATTATTTTAATAGAAATATCGAAGTTTAGTTGGGAAAAGTATTTCAAAATAATTTTTGAAACGCAAGGAACTTGTTTTCAAATGTGTCTGTACATAAAGTACAAAGTTCAAAGACAAAAACAAATTTTGGATTCTCTTTTTTCTGTCGCTTAATCCTATGCTTTGAATGTATATAGTGTATATATATATGTATATGATACATTTGATGTATTTGCTTTTTCCTATATCTTTTTTTGTTCTTGTACAATTCTTTAATCTCGTAACTGTCCGTCCGTCCGTTCGTCTGTTTCTCTTGCTGTATCACTCTGCCTTCGTCTTCCTCTTCTTCTTCTTGAAGATTTGAAATATTCAGTTTTTGCATTATTTATTTTATATTTTGCTGCTTTTTTTTTTTGACTACAAATTCTTTGATTTTTGTTATGTATGCGCGTGTGTGTGTGTGTGTGTGTGTGTGTAATAAGTCCCTGTTTGTGTTTGTGAGTAAGAAGAAGCTTAGAGTAGGGTAGGGGCAAGGGTGGTGGTCTGCCTGTACCTGCCCTGCTTTACACTTTCCTCCTTACTTTGTTTGTTTTTGATTGTGTTTGTTTTTGCTTTTGCTTTTGCTTTTGCTTTTGTTTTTGTTTGCTTTGTTACTGATACTTTCATGTCTCGAGAGATGTGACGACGAGATTGTGAAAGACACTTGCCGATTCGCTCATCATGGCCGCCTGGCCGCAGGAATCGCTTGGATTGCTTGTTGGTGTTGTTGGTGTGCCGAGACGCAGGGCGTCCATGATGGACTCGAAATCCTTTTGATTTTGATTCATATCGAAATCGACAAGATGATCAACCAAATGATGATCTGTCGAACAGCTGCCATTCATTAGTTTGACACGTTTCTGTTCCATTCCAACCATTCCACTCATTCCCATTCCCATTCCCATCATGTTCATGTTCATGTTCATATTCATGTTCATGTTCATGTTGATGTTGTTGGTGTTGATGCCGGCGCCCGCACCGATAACGACCACATCCAATGGACAATCCTCGATCGCCGATATCAGACGCTGCGGCGGTATATAAAACTGTGACAATGCCTCACGCACCAAACGATCACTCTCATCCTCACACCCACCCCCACCACAGCTGTTGTTGCTGGTTCGCATTCGTTTCCTTGAGGCGGAGAGTGAAGCCTTCTCGAGTTGTTCGGCACCTTGGGTTATCTCTGGATCGATTAGTGGCATTGGTGCATTAATTGCGCTTAGTTCGCGATCGAGAATTTCCAGATCGTTAACCAGATTGCTATTCGATAGATGGCGCTTGCGTGCAGCTATAAGCGATGTAACGGCGGAATTGTTATTATTATTGTTGTTGTTGTTGTTGCGATTCTGAATGGAGGAGCAAATGGTGCGTGAGCCATTGTTGTTGCTGTTGTTGTTGTTGTTTGGTTTGGCATCATCCATATTGGTCTGGAAGAGGTTGTTCTCACGGGCCAGTTCTGTTCCGCTGTTTTCGGTTCTGTGCACAAAGAGAGAGAGAGAGAGAGAAAGTGATAGGGAAAGTAAGTTAAATGTTTCTGTTTATATGCGAAAAAGGCAATCGATGTTATACGAAAAGTAAATACAAGTAAAAACCTGTTTTTTTGTGACTTTGATGTTATCGATAACAAAACGATAACCAAATTATAGCTTTCACACAATTATATATATTAGTTCGATAACTGAGAGAGCTGTTTGTTATATGTCAAATTCGATAACAGCAGTCGCAAGTTTTATCGATAAACTTTCGATATGTTATCGATTGCTTACTGTCAAATATTATTACCATATCTGTATATATATATATATATATATATATATATGTATTATGTGTGTATACGTGTGTGTGTGTATCGATATCAATTTGGAAGACAAGTTTGTTGCTTTTGCTGCTGCTGTTATTATTATTACGTCCGTGGGTCGCACTTTAATTAACTGGGCCAACTGTGCGCCGCTTGGCGGCTTGCGGCGGCCAGCAGCGAAGTAAATTTCAACTAATTTCTCTTTCAATTAAAGAAACCCACCACCCCAACCCACCCTCCCCACCGCACAACATTTCATTCCAACTCACCACCACCACCAGCACACCACACCACACCACACCACCCAACCCTGTAAGCCACCTTTTGTTTTCTTTCTTGTTTAGCCAATATGCCAAACCGTTTCAAAAAGCCACGACAACAACAACAACTAAATGCGAATTAAGGCAGCCAAAGCCAATGTATGTATGCGTGTGTGTGTTTGTGTAAAAGACAAAGACATCAAAAGAGTGGGGGGACGAAGACAGCAGCGACAGCGACAGCAGCGACGCATTAAAATGCGCAGCTGAGCATGTCAATGTTCACTATTAAAGCAGCAAAAAAAAAAGAGCAACAAACAAACAGAAGCACACACACACACACATACACTCATACATGAGCGAACTCTCAAATGGCACGAGCAAGGTGGACAGGTAGAGTAGCAGAGGGAGGGAGGAAGAGGGAGGGAAGAGGTAGGTGTGCGCGTAAAATAAATAAAAAGCGAAAGTACGTAGGAATCTGAACATAAAAAACAACAACAACAAAACGAACCTCTGAAGAAGCGACGGCGACGGCGACGATGGCAGCGGCAGCAATAAATCGCGCGCTTCAGAGAGCTTTACAAAAAACCAAAAACAAAAAAACCAGAAAGCGTACATACAACAATAAACAGCAAGCGACGTATACACAAGAGAGCAAAAGAGCAAAGCAGCGCAGCAGCAGCGAAAAAGAAAAAAGTGTGTTAGTTTAGTTGTTGCTATTATTATTATTATTGCCTGTTGAGTGTGTTAACTTGCCGTTAACTTGAATTATGATGGACAGAAAAATGGGAGCAACGACAGCGCAGCTTACAAAAACTAAAAACAAATTGAAGTGAAGTTGCCCAAAAGCCAAGCAGAGAGAATCAACCAGGGCTGACCGAATGCAGCAGCAGCAGCAGCAGCATAAGCAGCAGCAGCGGCAGTCATTGCACAAGTGACCCCAAAAAAACGAAGAAAAAAAAGAGTTGCCAACGGCAAATTGTTTGGTCTCTTTGCCTGTCATGCTCAAGTGCTTTATCCATTATATGCTGCCATGCATCTTATGTAAAAATAAATACCAACATAATATGCCAAGAGCAAAAAGAAGAAGAGACACTCAAACCACACACAAAACAGATTAAATATAACTTAAGAATTAATTAACACACTAACAACAACAACAACAACATACAATCTGCTTTTGCCGATCACACAATATGCTCACAAAATATGCAGAGCTTTGATTTTCACCACTTCAAGAAATGACGACATCAAAGCTAAGGCGCTAAAGCTTAACACTCGAATGCTCTTTGAGTTCTTCTTTGACAGCCGCAGCAGCAGCAGCAGCCAGCAAGCAGCAATTAATGGCAATAAAACGTTTGTCAATGTTTTGGGACGACGCCGCGCGCCGCTGACATTGAGCAGCATTGACAGCCGCAGCAGCAGCACTGGCGACCACATACTGTGAGGGAGTTGAAATAGAGCGAGCAAGAAAGAGAAGTTCAAGAGAGTGTGCACTTGTAGTATACGACGTGTGCGTGTGTGTGTGGTGTGTTTGAGTGTTTCGCAGTATGCTGGCAGTCAAGCTGACTGACTGACTGGCTTACTAGCTGATGGCTGATGGCTGCTGGTGTGCGTGTTCTTTGCTTGCGTATGCGTGTTTGTATGGCATGCGACCGATAAGCAAACGGTATTGTCCACTCTGTGTACGATGGTGCTGGTGGTTGGGTGGGGGTAAGCGTTTTTGTTGTAGTTGTAATCTGTGTTTTCGTTTTGCGCACGTTTTCGATAGTCCGTGGCCGTGATGATGATTGAGGTGGAGGTGGTTTTGCCGAAATATGTCGCTGTCTTCTATGTACATATGTGTATGTGTATATGTTGAGTGTGTATTATATGTAGGGGAATTGAGTGATCGTGTTGAGAGTTACGAGCATATATTGGTTCAAAGCTATTGAAGTCGAAAACTAGTTGCAAATAATAAATTACGTACACATTGCCACTTAAAGGTTTACACAATGTGAAAAATGTGAATTTTTTCACTTTAGAGATGTATGGTCACCCTGGTTGTTGTGTTTTATTTTTTGTATTATTTTTTATAAGTAGTTCAGTCATTTATATCTTAAACCTATTAAACAGAACTTAAAAAACATTAACATTAACAAAGAACAATTAAAAATACTAACAAAGGCACTAAATTCAACTGCCACGAAAAGGTTTACACACCTACGTTTTTGGTGCGTTTTCGTTGTGGAATTCATATGTACAGTTAATTTTAATTAAATTAAAAATGCGCAAATGCATAAAAGTCCAAACTTTTTTGGCCAGATCACTTGCCAATGAGATGAAGAATGATTGTGGAATCACAATATCTATGACCATACATCTCTAAAGTGAAAAAATTCACATTTTTCACATTGTGTAAACCTTTAAGTGGCAATGTGTATGTAAGAGGAGAAGTAAAGCGAAAAGATAGATGGCAACTCGAACACAAGTGCAGAATAAAATAAAAATAATGACAAAAAAAAAACCGCTACGACAAAGTAGAGATGCAGACGCAAAAGCAAAGTCGCGCAAAATGTAGGACGAGTAGCGCATTTGTTGTTGTTGTCGATGTTGTTGTTGTTGGTGCGCTGTTTGTGGTCGTTTTGGGAGCCGAGCGCCGCGGGAGGCGTATGCCCAGAGACAGCTTCATTTGATGTCGTAATGAGGGTGACGCGAGCGGTTGGAAGGGGTGAAGAGGGTGAGAGGGTTGGGGGGGAGAATGGGGTCACCGAAGCTTAGCAACAACCATACCATCCCCCCCTCCACCAACCTTTCCCCGTTCTATTCTATGTTATTCTTCGTGTAATATTATGCTGGCCATCATTGCAAATTGAATTTTAAAGCGAATTCAAAAGAGAGCGAATTCAAAAGAGAGCGAATGCACAGTTAACATATACGTAGCGCGATCTAGTTCGTTCACGTCACTCCTAATGCTAGTTCTTCTCTAGTTCGTTTGAGCTTATCAGGCATTGTTGGTGTTGTTGTTGTTGTTCGTATGTATGAAACTGATAAGCAATAATTTCAAATCAACTTTAACATTTTACACACACACAAACAATACTACGTGTTTATCTTAGGAAGAAAATCTTAACGATTATCAATTGAACTTAAAGATGGCGAATTATTGTAGATAAAATTTCGAGATTTCAAGAAGTCAAAAGAAGATAATCGAAACTAGGAAATGTCCAAGCAAATGTTTGTATGTATGTAAGTATGTTTGTGTATGTATGTATGTATAACATTCATTTAGCGAATGCTTCAATCAAGTGTTGTTATTGTTGTTTAATTCATTGTAATTGTAATTGTAATTGTAAAATCCAATTGTTCTAGATATATCTTTTAAATG
The DNA here is from genome assembly GCA_035044465.1 of Scaptomyza tumidula. NCBI lineage: Eukaryota > Metazoa > Arthropoda > Insecta > Diptera > Drosophilidae > Scaptomyza > Scaptomyza tumidula. Next base: position 163,373 of record JAWNNW010000486.1, on the reverse strand, counting down.
CGCGCCCAGACACAAACACTATCACACACACACATACAAACATACATACATACAGAAAGAAAATGCAAATGGCACACGCCCCACATTTCGTCTGCCTCTGTCCATCCATCCATCTAACTGCCTGTCTGTCTGTTCTGTGTGTGTGTCTATGAATGTATGTATGAATGTATGAATGTATGTATGTATGAATGTATGAATGTATGAATGTATGAATGTATGTATGTATGAATATATGAATGTATGTGTTTGTATGGGTATGTATGTGTATGTATGTATGTATGTGTATGTATGTGTGTATGTATGTATGTATGTATGTGTATGTATGTATGTATGTGTACGTATGTGTATGTATGTATGTATGAAAGTATGTATGTATGTATGTATGTATGTATATATGAATGTATGTATGTATATATGAATGTATGTATGTATATATGAATGTATGTATGTATATATGAATGTATGTATGTATATATGAATGTATGTATGTATATATGTATGTATATATGAATGTATATATGAATGTATGTATGTATATATGAATGTATGTATGTATATATGAATGTATGTATGTATATATGAATGCATGTGTATGTATGTGTATGTATGTGTGTATGTATGTATGTATGTATGTATGTATGTATGTATGTGTGTATGTGTGTATGTATGTATGTGTGTGTGGGTGTAGGCAATCGCTGCTTGTCTGGTTACTATCTTTACCAAATAGATGAGATGCGTTGCAGCAACAACAACAACAGCAGCAGCATCAAGTAGAAACAACAACAACAACAAAGAGACAAAGATAACACAAAACTATAAAAACGTCGTCGTCGCGAATTATTACGAGATGCAAGCAGCAGCAGCAGCAGCAACAAAATGGGGCGGTGGGTTACACAAAATGTGCTTCAAAGAGCAAAGCCAAAACCAAGCAAAATCAAACATCTCAAGCAGCTACAGCAACAACAACAACAGCAACACGAACAACACTAACAACATCGAAAACAACAACAAGAGCGTAAGAGAGTGAAGAGACTCTCGAACAATGAATTTGTAGGTAAGCGCAATGTGTCGGTTGAAGGGAAAGGGGGGAGGGGGGGGGGGGGGGGGGTAAACAGGGTGCGCTAAGATGCGGTAAGGTAATCGAATAAGCCGAATAATAAATGCACTATTTTTGAACGTAAACAAAAAAAAGATGCCAAGATGCTAGTTAGACAATTATGTTAGCATACATACATACACAAATACATACATACATAAATACATACTTACATATGTACACACTTACATACATATGTACATACATACAAACATACATACATTCATATATACATACATAAATCCATTTATATACATCCATTTACATACATACATACATCCGTTTACATCCATTTACATACATACATACATCCATTTACATACATCCATTTACATACATACGTACATATGTATATTGTCATTTTCATTTATAAATTTCTCCCATACATACATAAATATATGTATGTACGTTTGTAATTAAATTATCGATTGCTTGCTTTGGCGGCTTCAAAGTAAAAATCACAAAAATAAATACATACATACATACATTGGCACATTTAACATGCATTTACATACATACAAACATAACTAACTAGATGCACATACATACAAACATACAAAGGCATATGTATATGCAAGCGTCTCTTTAGCTGGTGAAAACATCTCAAACAAAGCAAAGCAAAGCAAAGCAAAACGAAGCAAAAACGGAAACACACAGCACAACACCAAACGGCAGCAACGGCAGCAGCATTAGCAGGCAGCGGCGCCAGCGTCGACAGCGTCGACCAACTCTCTGACAAGAAGAAGCGAATCAAAAGCCAAAAGGAAAAACTGCGATTGCGATGAATTAAGTTTTGACTGCGCGCAAAAAAACAACAAAAACACAAAGTGCTTCAAATGTACGCTGTTGTGTATGTGTGTGTGTGTGTGAGTAGTAACGGCATTTTTTTTTTCTTTTGTGATTTGTTTTCTCTCCTTGCTGGCGGCAGCGGCACACGCTGTAGCAGCGGCGGCGGCAGCAGCAAGTGGAAACACAAAGAGGAAGCGCAAAAAAGCAAAAGAAACCCAAATCGACGGCAAATCGTTGTCCATTGCGTTTGGATGATGATAGATTACAGTTGCAGGAGGAGCGGGGGAACGGGGACTGGCTACTCAAAAAATACAGGGGTGGGGGGGCGGTGCGCAAATTGAAGTTGTTTTCGCCGTAATCTTCAAATGCGTACGGCAACAACAACGTAACATTATTATTATTAACGGTAAAAGCAAAATACAATTTAACCTAAGCAAAAGCAAAAGCGTCAAAGTCCAACGACGACAAAGCAGAAAAAAAATTAACCGCGCGCCGCAGCGCACAGTGGGCCAAACTATTTAACGGCGACTAAACACAGTAGCAGCAGACGGACAGCGAAGAGAAGTAAAAGAGAAATACTCGAATACACTTAAATACATACATACATACATACATACATATGTACCATAAACCGTAGCCTAGCTAAAAATTGCATTAAAAAACAAATAAATAAATATGTAAGTAAATAAACGAGTAAAACTAACAAGACGATAACGATTTACACTCTTATCGATATGCATAAATATTAATACCCAAAGCACAGCTAAACAATACAAATTGTCTGAATATGTATGCACTGTGTGTATGTGTGTGTATGCTCATATCGGACATGCCGTCGTCTTTTCCCGCAGGGCTGTTTAAAACTCAAACACACACACACATACACATACGCACACACAAGTTGAGCGCGCCTGCAGTCAAAGCATATTGGTTTTGTCAGAGAGCAAAGAGCGCGCACAAAAGAGCACATTACAATTGCATTTGAAAACATAACAGCAGCAGCAGCAATAGCAGCAACAACAACAGCTGCTGCTAATGGATCACTAATACGAATACACAAACAACGTTTTCTCATTTGCACTCACAATATGCGTATTGTGTATTTTTGTTGTTTGTATTTTTTTTTTCAAGATCAGATCAAGATTTGGTTGTTGTTTTTTTTTTGCGTTAAATTTAAACTGAGTTTGGTATTTTAATGTTTTATAACTTCTTTCGACTTTTGCATGGGCTATAAATAATTATATAGACATTCACACTGTGTGTCTGTGTGTGTGTGTTTGCAAAGTCTGAAGGTTTTAGTTGCTGTTGCTGTTGTGCTTTGCTTGTGGTATTTTACGCATGTACGTGTGTTTGTGCATGTAAGTATGCGTACGTTATTGTGTGTACATGTGAGACTCTAGAGGTGCACACAACAACAACAGCAACAACAACAACAACATCGCTTTGCTATCATCGCTCTTCTTGTTCGTTGTTGTTGTTGCTGCTGTTATGGTTGCTTTTTGTTGCAAGTGGAACGTGATTATTTCAACGAGCGCAACGTTTTTTTAGCGCACACACAAACACACACACACACATACACATAGACGTACACTGGGTTATGCGCGTCTGTGTTTATTTCTACAGCTTTGCTTTGATTTGATTTCTTTTGCTTTTGGTTTTTGCTTTTGTTTTTGTTGCTGCTGTTTGTAATCTCGCGCTATCTGCGAAGGTTGTTCCCCACTGTTGTTGTTGTTGTTGCTTTTTATTTGGCCAATTGATTGACGTCGAAAAATAACTTTGATATAGCCGATAGTTTGGAGACTATCGCTCGCATTTAATTGTGATCGTATATCGAATTTTGTATGTATGTATGTATGTGTGTGAGTGTGTGTGTGTTTGTTACATCTTTATTTTTTAGGCAAGTGGCCATTACTTGCTGTTATTGTTGTTGTTGTTGTTGCTTGTTTGTCTCCCATCTTTTTACACACGCCCTTCTTTTGCTTGTTGTTGCTTTTTTTTCTGTTTCTTTTTTTGCTTCTGCTTTTTTTTTTGTTTCTTTCTGTCTCTGTCTGTAGTAGTTGTTGTTGCTGGCTCCTCGTTTGTTTCTGTTCGGACTGTTGTTGTTATTGCTTTTCTTGTTGATGTAGTTGTAGTTGTTGTTGTTGCTGTTGTTTAATGTCTCTTGAAATATTTGCTTTGACTTGCTTTTGCTTCGTTTTTTTCGCTTTTTTTTCGACTTTTTCTTTGCGATTGGCCTGAATGCAACAACAAAACAAAAAATTATATATATAAATACATTTATATACATACATACACATACACATATACGTTGTTCGCTTTACTACGTACTAATTGTAGTTGGGGTTTCATTTACCCCCCCCCTCCCCTTCTCCTTCTGTTGTTTCATTAAGTGTGCAGGAAGCGACAAGCTGCGGTTAACCTTACCACACAACATCCAAAAGCAAAAGCCGCAGCACAACGGAAATATCCTTATGAGCGCGTCAAGTTACACACACACACAGCAGCGTTGCCACCCTGTCACACCTATACATACATACACACGCAAAGACTAATATATGTTTAACACACGATAGTTTTGAAGTAATTGCCAAAATGTTTATGGTTCGTTGAAAATGTGCAACTTGCAACACTTGCAACTAATCTCGGAGTAATCTCATCAACCTATTTGCCTCTCTTACACACACACACACTCACACACACATACGCACATCATTTATCAAAGGGCAATCATCGAATCGCAACAACAACAAACAATTTGTGTGGGCTTTTCTCAGTGCTGTTGCTTTAGCCTTTTTTTTTGCACAGCAAAATTTTTGGCTTTATTTTCGTTGTTTACAACAACACAAACGAAGAGAACTTAATTTGTCTGCCAGAGAACTTTAAAATATTTGTTTGTTATATTGATGCTAATGAATCTTTAATTGTATCCCCCCCACCAACACTTTAGGACAGCGATAAGGAACTTTTTGAATCATTACCCCAAATAGTTTTGTCAAACTTGACGTTACCCCATAGTGAAGAGCAAAAAAAAAGTAGGGAGAAAAAAATCTCAATAGAATAGAAAATGCAAAATTTAGAAATTTTTGTTGTTGTGGAAGTTAACTTTACCCCAATATAAAGAGCAAAAAATAAGAAAAAGGTCAATAGAACATGAAATTTTAAAGTAAGGTGACTTTACCCCAAAATGAAGAGAAACAAAAAAAATATAAGCTCAATAGAATAGAAAATGTAAAATATATAAATTTTTATATAAATAAATATATATTGTTGTAGAAGTCAACTTTACCCCATAGTGGAGAAGAAAAAAAAAAGAAGCTCAAAAGAATATTATAATTAAAATATATACTTTTAAATGAATTACCCCAAAATATTGTTGTGTGTGAAGTTGGTAAAAAGAGAGAAAAAAAGGCTCAATAGAATATATTTGAATATATACTTTTTAATTATTACCATAACCCCCAGAAATTTCACTTTAATCCCATTTGGGATAGTTTACCCCGGCTACCCCGACGCTGCTTTAATTGTATCTTCCCACCAACCAACACTTTAAGTATTAGCTGTTTTTTTTGGCATCACTGGCATATTAGCACTCATTCACTGTGTACGCGTGTGTGTGTGTTCGTATAAAGAACAAATATTTATATACGTACATACATATAACGTTTGTATGTTTGTTAATTTGTATGATTTTTTTTGTACTTACTTTGGCAAATTTTGTAGGTAACGCATTTGTTTCTCGCGTCGCATCTCGTCGGTGAGACGGCAATAGGTGTTATTGATGCAGACGCTGCGTCGCAAATTCGCCTCGGAGTCCTTAATTCGCTCTAGCTTGTGAGCGCAGAGCTGGAGGATGCGTTTGCGTTCCTCGCGCTGGCGCAGCTTTGGCGAGATCATTGGCACGCGCGATCGATGATGATAGCCGACGGTCGGTGAGACGCGGGGCGGACCAAACATGTCCAAATCTTCATCGCCGCCGTTTCCCCCTCCACCACCGTTACCGCCGTTCGCTGCATTTGTATTTGTTGGCAAGGTCATTGTGCGATGTGGCTGTGTATGTGTGTGTTTGCGTTTATATGTGTGAGTACGTTTGAATTGCATCCAAAGACACACTCTCTCTCCCTCCTTCCTCACTCCTCCCTACTGCTGCTGCTTCACTCTTTTCAAGTCTTTTCTCGCGCTCTCTTCTTCTTCTTCGTTTTTTGTTTGTAACTTCAAACCAATGTCTTCTGCTTCTTCTTCTTCGTTTTGCTTAGTTGCTTCTTCTTTCCACTGCACACAAGGTAAACCACAAATTGTTCATATATATATATATATATTTCGAGCTGATTTTTGTTGAGATTTTTTTGATTTGTTTCTCACTTGTTGTTGTTGTTGTTGACAAAATTTTGTGTAATACAGGAAGCAACACTTTTTTATTTTCAGTGACAAACACAGAATGTGTCTGTGTGTGTTAGTCTGCCAGCTTATGTCGCGACACGCGCTCTTTTGTTTAAGTGTGTGTGTGTGCGTGCGTGCTCCTCTTTCTTTACGTTTTCGCTGCTGCTGCGCTGCTGCTGTGCTGCTTACGTTTTAGTTGCGTGAGATTTCACTTTGCTTTTGCTTTTGCTATTGCCCCGTTATGTTTATATTATTTTGCTTGCTTTGAAATGAATTCAAAATAATCCACGACTTATTAATTTTTATCACAAGAAAAAATTCAACAACAAAAAAAATAAATGTATTTATTGTTTAAGAGATAATTGTTCAGTTTTTTTTTAGGCACAAAATTGACAAATTGCAATTTAAGTTGGCAGCCTTTTTTTCTAATTTTTCTTTTTGTATTTGCGATTGTTTTTGCTTTCGTTGTTGCTGTTGTTTGATGAACGCGCGGCGGTGGGCAGTGCAAATTGCTATTGGAGGGTACAGGGGGGGCGGGCGAGCGAGCGACACACACAAAAGTCAAGAGATAGGCACAAAAAAGTATTTTTGCTAATTATTGAATTTGTTTGTTTTTTTTTTTTTTTGTCTGTCTTAGTTAACTATAGGCGCCTGTTGAAGTTGCGTGACAGAGAGAAGACAAAAAAAAAGAGCGGTACGTGTAAGTTTGGGAAGCGCGTGGTCTTTAATGCTTTTCTTTAGTCGTGTTGCTGTTGCTGCGTTACTTTAAGTTACTAAGACCGAACTTTGCCGCTGCCGCTTGCACGTCCGCACAGTTCTCGCGTTCGATGTGAACTGAAAACTGAATGAATGAAGCGCACGGGCTTTGCCTGGCATCAGCAGCAAACGGCCGTTTTGTTTGCCTGACAGCGACTGCGGCGACAGCGACACTACGACGTCGACGTTAACATCGGTAGAGCGCACAGATGTTCGACTAACTTCGGCTCGGTCTCTGCTCTGCCCGGCACGTACAAACGGAAGTAGCAGCCCAACAGAGCAGCGCGACGCAGAGTAGAAGCGCCAGCCAAAAGAGCGCATGCAAAGAGCGAGCCTAAAGAGCGCATTGCATGGCGTACGTGCGTGCTCTGCTTTGCTTTGCTTCGCTTTGCTTTATGTGTGTGTGTGCAAGATTTTGTTTTTTTGGCAGTATATATATGCAAGTGTGCGTGTGTATTGTGGGGGATTTTCTAAGCTTGTTTTGCTGTTTGTCTGCTAGTGCCATTGTAACGGAAGTAAAGTGCAAACACACGCGCCGCTTGCTGCTCCACAACACAATGAAGGGTGGGCGGCTGGCTGGCTGGCTGGCTGGAGACGGTCGGTTTTGTGAAACAACAAAAACCAAATGCAGAGCCTCTCGTTTGTCGCCTGTCGCTGCCGCCGTCGCTGCTGGCTTGGCACGCGCTTTGACAACTGCTGCTGCTGCTGCTGCTGCTGCCAATGAGCATACATTTTATAGTTTTCTCTTTGTATGTATGCATGTATGTCCATACATACACATACATATGTAAGTATGTTGTACATTTTCTAGATGGGCGCTTTATTATGTAAAAAGTAACTGGCCTTAAATGACCAAAATTAAGTTGCTGCCTCCTCATCATCATCATTAGGAATTGTTATTAAGTGTTTTTGTTTTTGCAAAACTTTTTACAAAATGAGCTCAATTTGCATTTGCATACATGAGTGTGTGTGTGTTGGTGTGTGTTTGAGGTCAGTTTTGACATTCTCTTATTTGCAGCACACAGCAACAACAACAACAACAACAAAATTCGCTCGCATAGAAAAATAAAGAGAGCGTCTTGTTGTTGTTGATCATTATGTTGTTGTAATTATATATTATTTCTTGTTATTAATTACCTTTTGCGTTGGCTTCCAATTCTTTTGAAAAATTCTCGTTTCTTCTATTATTATTATTAGTTGTTGTTGTTGTGTTCCTGAATGCAAAAAGCACAAAATCGAACAACAAACTCGCGATAAACAATTTTCTTGCTAAACGTCATGACTCAAACGTTTACACACACACACACACACTTTTAACTGTGAACTGTGTGTGTGTGTGAGTGGGGAAGTGAGAGTAAACTAATAATAATGAATAAGAAGAAGAAGAAGCATGGCACTTTACTCAAAGCTTAATATATTTCGTATTTCGTATGAATTTCAAGCAACAACAACAATCAAATCATGTACATACACATACATACATACATATTTTTATATTGACTTAACCTAGAAGGTTTTACACTGGAACTAATAACTCTTCGAGCGAGGGAGAGGGAGAGAAATATGGCGATTTTGTTTTGTTTTCCTTGACCTTGTAAGCGTGTGTGTGTGTGTGTGTGTGTGTGTGTGCACTTAGAATTTCACTTGTTAAACCCATACATACATACATATATATTAACTGTTTATTTGCAAAAGTAATCATCACTAGAAGCGCCAACTTATTCGCGTTTGAGTTCAATGCCAAAACACACACACATATGTATATGTGTATGTTTGTATGTATCCTTTGCATTGCATTGACCCTTTGTGGCCTTCGAAACTGCCCCTGGCCCCAATTTTCGTCCTCGCCCTTACACTCCATCTCTCTATCTCCATCTCTATCTCTTCCATTACGTATTGCATTCTTGGAGATACGTTAATACGTAAGTTACGTAATTAAGCAGGCCTAACAATTAAGTATTTATTGCCTTCAAATTGCTGCACACGATAAGCAAAGCCTGAAAACCCAAAACTCAAAACGCACACACACACACACATGCACATAAATACATGCATACGTTCATGTAGTACACACACAGACACCGCTGACGCACACTGAGTTGTCAGCGTCAGCCGACAGCAGCGCACACTGAGCTGTCAGCCGACAGCAGCAGCAGCGGCAGCGGCAGCGGCGTCGTCGACTACCTGCGGTGCGACTGAGCTAAAAGAAATCACCGCGCTTTATTCCAAGATGGTGTTTCGTTTAGTTTGTCTTCTTCTTCGTTTGGCTGTTACTGTTGTTTATTTGTTGCTGTTGTTACGCTTGTTCTTATGCGCGCGGGATAGCTTTGCCTTTGACAGCCACAGACAAACATACATGCATACACATACATTTGTCGCGACTTTGCCAATTCGTAGCCGTACATTTTAAGCAACAACACATAACAAAGGCAACAAACCGAAACGCAAACGAAAACGAAAACTGCCCCCTGCCCAAGCAGTAAACAAAAACAACATCACCACCAGCAGCAACAACAACAACAGCTCATCATGCAGCAGCCATAATCGACGGCAGTGTTGCTGTCGCGACGTCGTCTGCATTTCACACAATTCACCAAAGAGCCGCACTCAGGCCAAACAACAAAAGCACAGATCGCAAAGGTGGACTAGTAGGAGTTAATACCCATGCATATACATACATACAAACATACAAACACACAAACATATCGCACCAACGGGAACAACAACAATTTAATTATCAATAATAACATTTAAGTTTCGTTTGCCCCTTCTACAACGCGCCAACGTCCCGTGTGTTCGTGTGCTTGTGTGCGTTTGAGTTTTGTTTTTTTTTTAGCGCACGCTCTCTTTGTCTGCTCGCAGTGCGCTCTTCAGATTGGCAAAAGCAGCAGCAATGTACGGCGCAGACACAGTGGGTCTGAATAGCAATTGCAGCATTGTTCCTAAGTTTAATGTATTTTATTTTTGAGATAGTTAATTAGCTGAACATGATAATAATAAGAACGTCAAGGAATTAGATTTAACGATTTTACAGTTTGATGTATTATTTAAGAGATAGTTAATTAGCTGAATATGATAACTATAAGAACTTTAAGGAACTTGACTTAAAAATTTTAAAGAATTTTTTTTTATTACTTCATTTTTTTTGGATTTAATTCGCATATAATAGACAATAAATGATAAATGAAGTAAAAAACTGAATTCAACTTTAATTCTGTTATTTAATGATCTGAGGCTGTTAACTAATTATTATTTTAACGTATCTCGCATCTATTGCCGCTCTAGCCGCTAGGCAAGAAAATACCTAAAGAACACATTCCCTGCCCCTAGCATAAATACATACATACATATGTTTATGTGTGTATGTACACAATGCAACATAAATAGTCTGTCGGATCATTAACATTCCATACAAATAGGCCCACTGTGCGTCGTGTGAATGAACGTATAAAAAGTGAGAGCGCGTCGCCGTCGTCGCGCTCATAAACGAAAATCAATGACTCCCAATGCTCGACGACGCCGCCGACGACTATGGAGCGATTTCCCCTTCCTTCAATCCCCTTTGCTCCACACTACAGCAGCAGTTGTTGTTTTTGTTTTTGTTATAACTATTTGTTGCTGTGGCTGCGATGGCTTTTTCCATCTTCGTTCATTTGATCTTCTTGTTCTTCTGTTTGTTGTGTTGGTGGCCAAAGCAGTGCTGTGATAAATGCGTCAGCGTCAGCGGTTTTTGACTGCGATGCATACGAATGTATACGTATGTATGTATGTGCGTATATATGGGTGTGTTAGTGCTCTCTTCTTCTTCGCATTGTTGTTGGCTGCTGTGTTTATATTGTGCATTAAAAATGAGTTGCGTTTGGAGTATTGTTGAATTGACTTAAAGTATTTCGAGTTGATGTTATACACACACACACACAACCTCACACACATTGAACGGAGTGGCCAGATTTCGTTATTGTTGCTGCTGTTGCCATTTTACAACGTCTGCGAGCGCTGCTTGCCTTTGTCGGTGCTTTTTACTGTTTGCCCTTCACAAAAAGTGGTTGTTGTTGTTGCTGTTGTTGTTGTCGTCGCGCTGTTGTATGTTTGCCTTCATTTCATATGTACATACATAATAGTGTACGCCTGTTTATCAGTATATGTATGTATGCATACGTTTGTATCTTCATGTATATACAGAATCTATTGCAAAGGCCAGCAACAACAACAACAGCAGGCAAAAGGGTAACAGTAACGGTAATGCGACCAACCGACCGGCGAAAGTATGCTCCCTCTCATTTCTTTGCTAATCTCTCTCCCTCTCTGTGTCTTAGTATGTGTCTGTCTGTCTGTCTGTTGGTCGCTCTCCTTTTGCTTGGGTACTCTTTGTGTTTATGCTTTCCAACATTGATACGTGCCATCAGAGAAAAACACACACACACACACACACATACACATACAGAGTGAGCAGAACTGGCAGCAGAGGGACACGGACAGCTGGCTAAGTTTGTAATTAATTGCGGCCTTGCCACACACACACACACACATACAAACTCACTGTCATACGCCCATTATAACATCCACCTCCTCCTCTCACCCCCTCGTTTTTTATTCAACACTTCTGCCTTTCAGACGTGAGAAAGCTGTAGTCATAGCGCACCGGTTGTCCGCCCCGCCTCTGCTGCCCACTAGCTACTGCTTCTGCTACTGCTACTGCTATGTTTTTGTCATTTTCTCTCAGGGCTGTACATGGGCCTTGCTGAACGCAGGGCGCAGAGAAAGCGCGCTAGTTACAGTTGCAGTACATGCATACATACACACATACATACATACAAAGCTGCCCTTGAGTCAACAATTTTAAGCAAAGAGAACTCGACTTGATCATTGACTAATTAATTGTGTACAATTCTGTACAAAAACGCGCAAAACATGCCCAAACCAGAACCCTAATACACACAAACCACAACATACATGTACATGCACATAAATGTGTACATTTTCAGTGATGCTCTCTCAGCTCTTTGACGACGCATCTTATTTTGAGTGAGGTGTAGTGCAAAACTTAACGAATCTTTGAATATTTAGCACTAATCTCTCAGTTTAGTTAAAAGCGACGCCCGCACTCTGCCTTTTGCGCTTCTTACATTTTGTGTTTTACCACCCCTTCCCCAAAAAAACAATAAAACCAAACTACTGCTGGTGCATATGCCTTCAGCTGTCTGGTCGGTCTGCCTGCCTGCCTGCCTGCCTGTCTGTCTGTATGCATGTGTGCTTGTGTAATTGTGTCTGTCTGACTGTTTTGTTCATGCCAGTGCCTGGGTTGCTGTGGCTGCTGTTGCTGCTGCTGCTGTTGCTCACCTCTCACTCAGCTTATCGCATAATCGCGACGCATTGTCAAGACTGACTGTGTGTGCGTGTGTGTTAGTGTATACACATACACATACATAATTTCCATTGCCGTTGCTGTATTTTCTAGCTGCGCTATTGTTGTTGTTGATTGATGCACCAGCAGCATTGCAGTCTTTGCTATTTATTATTGCTTTGGCACGTTTTGATTATGATTTGGTTTTGCGCTCAACGCAAAGAACAGCAACATTGCGTTAATATGTATGAGCTCACTACAACAACAACAACGTACGTTAACTCTTTCGTTTGTGGTTCAAGGCATTAAGTGATTTTGAAAATCTCAATAAGCAGATGTCATCCGATTTCAAGTATGCATGTAAATATGTATGTATGTATGTAAAGGCTCAAATTCATTTTGTTCAACTGTTAATTACATGCTTACGAGCAAGAGTATGCTTATGTACGCATGTATGTATGTATGTATGGAGCTTTGCTTGCTAATCATCCATTTTGTTTCATTCTATTTCATTTCATTCCACTATTGATTCTCAAGTTTGTTTGCGACAATTTGGAATCATTCCGGAATTACAAACTCACTCATGTATTCATGTGAGTGTTTGTGTGTGTGTAGGCACACATGTCGAAATGATTTCCATTTTCATTTATTGTGTTATTGCTTTTACTGCTGCTGCCGCTGCTGCTGCCTTCGTTAATGTTGTTGTTGTTGCTATTGCGCTGACTTTTTGCGGTCGCTTCTGTTATTGTAATTTGTGTGTTTGCCGTTTTGCGTAGTTTAAACCTGTTGGCTGTAGTTGTTGTTGCTGTTGTTGGTGTTGTATAGCTCTTGCTGTTTTATCGTTGTCAAGTTGAAATCGTCGTCGCTGTTGTTTTCATACAGTAATTGTGTGTGTGTGTTTATCCAAATGCTGGATGATGGTAAATGTAAGCTACATACATGTACATGTGTGTTTGTGTGTACGTATGTTTGTATATGTACGTGCGTAAGCACTCAGCAGGCGTTCTATATAAGAAATGCGCTTATACAATTTGCGTAGACTGTCAATAACAGCAGATAAATGTTAAATCAGTCGTATTAATGTTGAGGATAATATCGTCATGCCATTTTTTTCTACTTTTTCGTCTTCATTTACGCTCTAATGCATTAGACAATATACATGTACAATGTAACTAAGCTTTTCACTTTCTTTTCATTTACCGTTTCACTTTTACATACATACATAGCAATCCACGGTAGTTTAACATAGCATACCTATTTGGGCTTACAGGGTACTTGGAACATACTATTCAACTTAAATAAGCTGCACACACACACAACTTTAACAGTAAGAGCAGCCTTTATACAAAAAGAATGAAAGCGAGAGAGAGCATATAACAGTTTCACACACACACTCGGAGATAAACAGCATGGGCTATGGTGCTGTGGTGAGAGCGAGGTCTAGCAGTGATTTGCCCACACACACATACACATACGTACATAATGTGTGCGGTGTATAAAGTTAGATTCGCATAGAAATGAATATTGTCGATATTCATATCATTGGCAATTAAGCGTCGCAATTGATAAGCACTTGTGACGTCATGGCAGGTGAAGTTTGGCGTGTGTGTGTGTTAGTGTGGGTAGCCCAAACCAGTTTCATCACGCACATGTGCAGACAAGCGTTGCCAGACATTGGCATAGACTTAAGCATTAATATAATTATGTTACGCCTTAAGCCTAAACTGTATGCAAACATACGTACATACATACATATGTATGTATGTATATATTAATACATATGTACAAATAAACAAAAGAATTGCTAATTGGAGCGACGACAAATTGATTTAAATTACATTTCAAATATGTATGTTAACAAGCTACAGCAACAACAACCGAGCGATAACAAAAAAAAAATACACACGAAATGGAATTTCCGAAAATCATAAACATAGAGGCGACCACAGCAAGAAGCAACGCTGAACGCTGACGCTACTGCCGCTGCCAACAGCAGCTGCGACAGCGACGTCGACGTTGACGCCTATGCCGAGCGTCGACCTGTATTCGCGCGCGCTTTTTACGTTTGGTTTGTTTGCGGGCCTCTGTCAAACAGATACATGTACATATATGATCGTATATATATATATATATTTGTGTGTGTGTGTGTGTGTATGTGCATACCTGCGCCAGACCATGCCTGCTCGTGTGTATGTGTCTGAATGTGCATATGTTGCCATTTAACTTGGGCTACTGAGACTGACGTTTGTGTTTTTTTTTATTTGCCGTTTATTTTTGTTGTAGTTGTAGTTGTTGTTGTCTCGGTATGAGAGTGTGATGCGGTAGCGGGAGCGATAGCGCCAATAACGTCAACAGCTGGCGGCTGTCGGACAGGCCGAAGCCGCTTTATGACCATAAAAGCCATAAAAAGCTTGAAGAGCCAGCAACCAGTGACAACACAAAATTTTGAACAGCTCCGAACACGAACAAAGAGAACACCAATCTATACAAAGAGAGAACACAGCAGAGCAGAGCTGAACAGAGCAGAGCAGGGCAGAGCAGAGCAGTTAGAGCGAGAGCGTTGACAATTTATTTGATATGGCCTGTTGTTGTTTGTGTTGTTGTTGTTGTTCTTGTACAAGTCGAAGGGTTGTGGGCGACTGAACTAAGTGTGCATGACGTGGGGGGAGGGGGGGTGGACAAGGTTGTAAGCATGTGGCGTCGCTTGACGTCTTCGCCAACATTGTGCGTATGCTGTGCTGCGCTGCTCTGCTCAGCTTTGCTTGCGGCATTTGGGCTTTCTGCCAAAGTGGTTTTTGGGCATTGTACATACTTTCACATATGTATGTATGTATGTATGTTGTTTTTTTTTATTGCTTCTTGCGTATGCTGCCATTTAGCGCATTTAATTTAATAATTAAGTCGCTGATGAAGACGTGCGCGCTCTTAAACGCCAATACATAAATATATATGAATGCATGCCATGCTTGGATATGAGAGTAACTCGGTGTGTGTGTGTGTGTGTGGGAGAGTGAGATGGCACCCAACTGCTTTGCATTGCTGACCGATGGCAGCTTTGTTATGGGAAATATTAAATGCATCAACACTGAGCAGGGAATTTCATTTGTATAAATCCCTTCTCAGCTGTACAAGTACAAAACAACAAAACTAAAGAGCGCTGTTTACGATCGTCGCTCTCTGAGAGCGAAGGCAACGGTAAAACAAAGCATTTGAAATGAACACAGCTATTTTTTGTACCCTGAACCCATTCAAAATGGGTAAAAAGGGTATAATGGTTTTTTGCTAATGTATTTAACAGGCAGAAGGAAGCATTTCCGATAAAGTATATAAATTCTTGATCAGCATCAACAGACGAGTCAATATAGTTTCCTTTCACTTTCTTACTTAGTGTCCCGTTATGTTTTGTTTGTTTCGCTTTGCCGTCGTCTCTCAGCACTGTATGTACGTATGTATGTATGTATGTGTGTACTTACAAATTTGATTTTGTTTTATTTGCAAATAAAACAACATTTTCGTTAGTTGAAGAGCCGTTCTCTTTATTCTTTGAATCTGGCGTTAGTTTAACGATTTGCTATTAGTTGAACTTTGGCAAGTTTGAACAAGTTCGTGAACAGTGAACAAGTTCCATACATAATTACACAATTTAATTTGTGTGGAGATTTTGCAACTCTCCAAACAACTTGACGAACATGCGTTTGTCCCTTCATACATATGTATGTACATAAACACATACATACGTACATACATACATATATTTTTTAACTAGGGCACTCTTACTTGCTTTAAATACATAGATAACTTTTCATTGTCGTACAATGGCCCAAATACCACTAAATAAAACAACAACAACAACGAAAAAAAAACTCTAAAATAAATATTACCTTGAAGCGAACATTTTATACAAGGGGCTAATGGCCGAAATATCGTTAAAGTCGTTGCTGTTGCTTTTTGTTTGTTTTTGTGTGTTTTTTGATAGTGTTTTTTTTTTTGTTTTGGCATAGATATGACATTGATATAACTGCTGAGTCAAAATGTTAGGTCAATCGCCTATACATATGTATGTATATCCGTAGTCTAATCATCTCATAGTTGAGTTGAGCTTTCATGGTTATTGACTATCACACAAATGAGATATGATGCTAGCCGAAAGGATCTCATGCGAATAACTCATCATTTTACTCTACTGTTCGGTCACGCGAAATACATACATACATACTTCAACTACAAAAACACAATTATTATCTTGTCAACTATCTCGTAGCGTGCTTGTTATTTTGCATAGCACACACACACACACACAGTTACAAGCACACACAAACAACCACTAGCATTTTACTTCGTCTTTTACGGTTACACGTGCGAGCGTCGTCCTCGTCATTACCCTATTGCCCCCCTTCTTCCAATCCCACACACACTCGTAAAAGTCTCGCATAAAATCATCAACACCACAGAAACCGAAACAGAAACAGAGCACAACATTTGCCAGCCACACCATTTTGTAGCCTCTCCTCTCCTCTCACACTCGCAGTCGTTCTCATGGCGCGCGTGATCTCTCTCTCTCGTTCGGTTGAGGCTCTCACTATTTAACTACTTCGTGTGTGTGTACTTCGATTTCGGTTTTTTTTGGCTTCTCATACCTTGCTGCACATTAAATACACTACTTTGCTAAGCAATTAACTTATTAGCTTGCTTAAACCATAGTTTAAGCACACTTGTTTATTAATTGTATTACTTTTATTAAGCAAAATATATTGCTTAAGACGGATAATCAGTGTTGAAGGTTTTGAATACAGCTTTAAGTTCGTTTGCTTCTCTTTGCTGTTAGAGTGTGTGTACATTTCGGTGTCATGTTATTTGTTATTGCATTTTACTTGGCTGCTTTTTTTTTTATTGCGGTTTTGCATTTAGAAATTGATTATGATGCCTCTTTTGTGCTTGTACATGTGTGTGAGTGTGAGTGTGTGTGCGTGAACGTTTTCCTCTTAAATTGAAACTGTTACACAAAATGTGCGTATGTATGTGTATGTATGTGGGCAAGTGGCCTGGGGACCGGGTGTTGTTCGTTCACTCATGCCGTTGCCCGGCGGCGTGAAAAATAATGAAAAAAAAAGAAAAAAAAAGAAACATTTTATGGTCTTGTGTTTAGCTTTTTTGAGTGGCTTTAAAAATGCGTTTCTCGACTGATTTTTATTTGCCTCGAAGCATTCCTAGTGTAGTATATTCCGATTGATATCTGACATACAGACAGTTCAGGTACGCTGTGGAAATGGTCAATGCATACCTGTCTCTGTGTTTGTGTGTATGTATGTGTATTTCAATTGATTACATAGCATTCATTTAGAGCTGTTTCTTTTGCGCTCTTGTTTAATGTATTTACAAACTTTAGTGCTATTGTTGTTATTGTTATTGCCATACGTGTCGTGTTAACTTTAATAATATCAACAGCAACAAAAACAACAACAACAGCAACTTTGAGAGATGAGCCAGAAAGTGCCGGAAGTTAACGCCGCACTCAATATGTACGTCAACGTCGCTGCCAGCGTCACTGTTACTGCTAAGTGGCAACGCTAACGCTGTTCGCGCTTTACGCTGTTGACGTTAACGTTGACAGCACGCGTGCGGTGATGCTGCTGCTGCGGTGATGACGGCGTCACCTTCGACGTCGCTGTCAAGGAAAGCGTTGACATTGTTGTTGTTGTTGTCGTTGTCGTTTTCGCTTGTTCTTATTGTTATTGTTATGGAATAAGCAACAATTATTATTGCGGCGCATTTCGAATTCAAATTGAATATGTGTATGTATTCATATATGTATGTGTGTATGTATGTATGTATTGTATTGAATAAAACAAAACAAACACGCGCAACGCTTTTACTCTTCTTGTTCATTGTATGTTTTTATGTATGTATGTATGTGTTTATGAACAATTTATGCATAAATAAATGAATTTTTCTCGCATTGGGATTTCTCAAGATGAACCAGACTTCAACTGATCCCCAATTGAAACCAAGATCAACTCAGTTAGGAGAAAAAGGTCAACAAATTATTGTCACGCACACACACACACACACACATACATACGTATTTACATATGAAAATGAATCCCGGATGTAAATTGTTTTAATGTACAATTTTGCGACCTCTCTTTGTCATCGTCGTTTGCCTTGAATAGATTTGTAATACACACACACAGACATACATACAGACATATGTTCATACATACTAACCTAACAAATGTATGTACGTATGTATGTATGTACAATTAATATTTGGGTCAGAACCTGTTGACATAAAGCATTTAACAAATGTATAAAATGGGTTAAAAAAGATAAACACAACAACAACAACAACAAATCTAATAACATTAAGCAGCAAAGAGTCGAAAAGTATGGCAACTACAATACTAACAACAACAACACCACCATTAATGCGTATAAAAGAAAACAAAACGAAACACAGAAAAAAAAACCCAAAGCGAAACAAAAGTGGAAAAAAAAATTGCCCCTGGCGTGAAGACGTTTAAATACTCTTACTACATACATACATACACACACAAATAATGTACAATACATACATACATGTATGTCAAATGTCGTACAATTAACATTCATGCATGCATTCATACATATGTATGTATGTATGTACATTACATGCATGTAATACCCTTTAACATGCATGTATGTATGTATTTACATTTGTATGTGCACACACTTATAAGCTAACATAGTAAAAACAAAGCAAAACCGCTAAATTACAACAACAACAGCAGGCAGCGCAATAACAACAACAACACAAAACATCAGCAACTCATTCGTGTGACGATTATCTTGAAATGAGACCATAGCACACACGTACATGCACACAAGTACACATTTTACAAACACAAACGCCAAGTTAAACGGCCGCGCGGAACAATGACGACGTCGACGTTAACGTTAACGTCGCTGCCAACAAGTCCCACAAGTCATTGCGCTGAGCAGGCGGCACACAAGCAACAAAAACAACAACAACCAAAAACGACATCAAGCAACAAGGGCGGAAGCAAGAGAAGCCCAAAGCCTAGCCAAAAGAGAACGAACGCATAACAAAGAGCTTAGCTTAAGCAACGACGCCGCCTCGTTGACGCTGGCAGCGACGTCGAGGTCAGCACAAGCATACACACACACACACATTGACAAGAATACATAATACAAATGAGCGAACATTTTTTTCAGCCGCATGCTGGCTGGCCCCGGCCTCACTCTAGTGGACAGTGGAGTGAGCAGAGGATGGTCGGAGTCGCCATTTGAATTGGGACGCCTGAGTTTGAGCTTGCTGATGTTTAAGCTTCTATTTGATTATTATTATTTGGTGTTTTTTTTTGTATATGTATGTATGTACATGCTATATGTATGTATGCTGCTGCGCTCCTGTCGCACGTTTTGTTTCACGTCTCGTCCTTAAGCTAAAGAGAGCGCCCTTCACTCGACAGTCAATTTTCAGCCTGTGTATTGCCATCTCTTCACAGGCCGCATGTTTGGTCTTGTCTCTGAGTCTTTGTGTGTTTGTGCAATTATACTGGTTTGTTGTGCATAGCCGACGATGCCGACAATCAAATGTTGCTCTGTGTGTGTTTGTGTGTGTGTGAGTGCAACGATATTGCTTGAATCACTGGCAGTGTTGTTGCTTCCTCTTTCCATGACTATGTCATCACCTATGCGCCTTCTCCACCTCAGCCCCCCCTACCCTACCCAAACCTACCCTATCTCACTCACTCGCTCGCTCGCTCGCCAGGCAATCGATCTCTCACTCCAGTTTACATAGATTTTGCACGCTCGCTCGCTTGCTTGCTTGGTTGTTTCGTCGTTTCGTCGTTTCATTTTGGACATTTTTTGTGTGTATTTTGTGAGACGCTCCGTTGCTATTGGTATGTATTAGTATTGGTATTGAGTTACTTTTCTGTGCTAATCCCGAAACGAAGACTTTGTTGCTGTTGTTGTCTGTAACTCTGTTTGTCTGCTTCTGCTTCTTCTTCTTCGTGGCAGGTCAGCGCTCAGAAAACTTTCTAAGGTTTCGTTGAAGTAATCATTGCCCATTTTGTTTCATAATTATTAATCAACGCTTGTGTATCTATCAAGATATGTCTGTCTGTATGTATGTACGCACTAACATTGTTATTGTGTGTCGCCAGGGGGGGGGGGGGGAGGAAGTTGTAGGGTGGACAACAATTAAGCATGGATTATGTCTAGCGAAATGCTGCCAGATCTGTCACTTAAATAGTGCCGTGAGAAGTGTTTAAATGTGTGTGTGTTTGTGAGTTTTTCAGCGTTGCCATTTTTATGGCATTACCACAAGATTCAGTGGCTTTTTATTGGCCTGTTTTGTGGTTAAACTTTTTAAACAGTGGCTTGCGGTTTTGACTTAAGCGTTTTTATTTTTTATTTCGTTGAACGCAAACAATTTGTAATATATGTTTATGGTGATTTTGTACATGTTTTAATGGGTTTACAAACTAAATTGTATGTACATACATACAAACACATACGTTTTGTGACAAGATTGCAATTGGCTTTGTCTTATACCCCAAGTCTGTCTGTCTGTCTTATACTCTAAGACCCTTACATGTGCAGCTGTTCACAGGTAGGCATACAGGCAGGCAGGCATCACACATACACACACATACGAACGTAACGAACATGCGAGCGCATTCTCTTCTCTTGCTGTGTGCGTGCGTGTGTGTGTGTGTTCTGTCAGCTGTTCTGGTGCTTATCAGCGTCACTGTGAGATGTAAAATAACAACAACAGCAACAACAACAACTGTAGCTTTGATCAAAATCAGACAGACGGCACGATTCCCCCCCAACTCGGAAGTTGATAGTTGATAAAGTTAGATAAATACAAAAAGACAAACGCAGCAGGCAACAACAACAACAACAGCAGCAGCAGCATTTCCAGCATTTGCCAAAGAGCGCATTGCATCGTTGTTAAAGAGCGCGATGAGAAAAGAGTGTGAGAGAGCGTGGCGGCGAAGAGCTCGATATAAATTTCAAATGCCATCAGCTGTTAAAAATTCATCTGTACATTTGCTGCTGCTGTTTCTGCTGCTGTTGCTGCTGCGGTCGCAGTCAACGTCTGCTGCAGCTTCAGCTTGCTTGCGGGAAAGCCGCATACACACACACACACGCACACACGTTATGAACTTATGTGTGTGTTTATGCTATGAGCGCAAAGTGTCGTTGTCGGTTGCGGTTGCTTGATAAAAGGGGAAGGGGGATTGCTCTTACTTTTGCTTGCGCTCCGATGAAACCAATTAAAGTACAAACGCATTTTAATTTTACATTTTCTTTACGTTTTTTTTTGGTTTTTTCTTGTTTTTGTTTGCCCGATAGCAACGTCGACGTCGACGCCAACGCAATCGTCACTTCTTATCGCTGTTTAAAATCATTACACACATTTTTTCCGGTTGCATTTGTTTTGTGTGTGTGTGTGTGAGTGTGTTTGTGTGCGTGTGTTTGTGTTCAGGGGCAGTACAAATTTCCAAATTGAAAATCATTTTGAATCTAAAAAACTGCATCTTAATGTTGAGTTGAATATGCGTCCCAAAGATTGGCATGGATAAGTAACGCGCTTTTCGACACAAACAACCCTACATACACACACACACATACACTAACGAACGATATGTATGTGTGTGTTTATCCACCCCCCTTAGAGACGCAACGATAAGTGCTTAACCCAAGGCTTTAACTGTATGTACCTCAATATTAAATACTTGAACGAGATGTCGTCGAGGGGGCGGGGGGACAATGGAGATGGAGGCAATGGGAATATACCCAAAAAATTCCATGGCTCAAAACAAATTGTTTGTTTGTGTCCATTCATTCATTGGGGCAACTATAATTAGAAAACCATTTTCTCCCGCCGTTGATGGTAGATAAAAGAAAACAAAAACAGTTTTACAACAAAAACAAATTTATGGTTAAGTTATTAACGCTGATGATCAAATACCCTTCAAATTTTGTAATTTGTTACGAAAAGCAAATTTGATGGATTGAACGAAAGACTATTGATCATTGGTAAATGAAAAGCGTGCGTTGTTATCGACCATTAGTATATCGATAAGCATTGCGCTTTATTTAATACAGGATCTAATAAACAAACATAAATAATCTTAAAAAGATTTAAATACGAAGTTTATTCAAGGCAGTTAAGTTTTGTAATATATTGCAATTACTTTCAATCGTTTTCGAAGATTTCGCCGGTACGGTCATATCGATTTAATTCTTCGTTAAATTCTTGGTCATGCTTTGAGCTAACTCAAGTATTTTGATGATTTGTAGCATCCGGGTAATCTCTGGTGCATTTATATTCTCGGTCATACCCGGTTCCACACGCATCTGCACAAATATCCGAGTTTCGGGTAGCTTGTAAGGTACGCCCATAAAGGGATCCCCGTATAACGGATTCTTGCGCACCTCGTCAAATTCGGACAGTTCGGGACTCTTCGGATGTGCGAATTTTGGCATAGTTATAGAATTTTTTTTCCGTTTCTTGGATTTCTTTGGTGAACTTTTGTTAGATCTGTGCTCGTTTTGTTGAATATATCAGATTGCTTACCTTTTAAAGAATCTTAGAATATAGTATTTCAAGATTTCACAGTTTTACTCTCAACCTGACTCGAAATCCAATGCGAAATACTGCATCAAACCGATTGTTAAGACAATGCCTACTTATCTTTAACTTATGTTTTAAAAAAAAAACATTTGCCAAATTTTTATTATTTGCAAAATTGTTCACAACTGGTACTTCATTCGTTTTCGGTAGTACTTGCCAGTCAGTATCTCAGCTGGTACTTCAATGGTATCGGTACTACTTACAAGGCAGTTTTTTAGTTGGTACTTCATTGCTTTTTGGTACCACTAACAAGTTAGTTTCTCAGCTGGTACTTCATTAGTATTCGGTACTACTGATAACTCAGTTTTTGTGCTGGTACTTCAATGGTATTCGGTACTACTTACAAGTCAGGTTCTCAGCTGGTACTTCATTGGATTTCCGTTTTTAAACTGGTACTTCAATTGTATTCGGTAATACTTACAATAAGATACCGCCTTATTACAAGGTACTTACTTGTGGAAAGAACCTTTTGCGAACCTGCAAACCTAAGTTATCCTAAAAGCTGTTTCTTTCGTAGGTTGCATACTTTTGCAGAAAACCATTATACCCTTTTTAGCCATTTTTAATGGGTTCAGGGTATAGCAAGCAAAACACCCAGGTAAAAATGCGATGTGACTTTAACTTAGAAAGAAAAAGGAAGCTTATAAATTTATTCGAATGAGTTAAGTTTTGTTTTGTACGTAAGCTTATTGCTATTGTTATTGCATAAATATGAACCGACGACGAATAACATTTTTTTTGCATTAACAATTATGCCAAAAACAATCGCCAATTATGCCAATACGTATGTGCATATATGTTCATAGGGTTGGTTATTGGATTATTTGTTGTTGGATATCGCAGCCACTTAAACAAATTACAATAAAAGGGGGAATTGGGTAATTTGGGGCGGGGGGATGAATGAATGAATGGATTGAATGACACATGGAGGGAACCAAAAAGCTCCTGTTAATGATTTTGCGGCTCGAACAACATATAACAATGCGAACAACGCAACTCTACCCCATAAACCCACTTGCACTACCCAAACACACACAACCCGATATCCCCCTCGCCGTATCCCGTATCCCTTGACGAGCTTCCGGTTCATTCACATTTCACAACAACATAATCATGAACATCATCAATGCGCGCCACCCGTTGACAGAAGCTGTGGTGCGTGGTGGGTAAAGCGGTGGTTCGAGGGTTGGTTGGTTTTTTTTCTTTCTTTCCATAGCGGCAGGACATTCGAAACCTGGTTCACTGGACTCGGTTCACTCTTCCTCTCCAACTCTCTCTCTCTGTGTGTGTGTGTGTGTGTGCGTTGGAGTGTGAAAAATCAACACATACTTATTTAAAGTCGCCGTAATTACTAAAAAACCACTCAACAGTTGCCCTCCCTCTCTCTCTTTCTCTCTGTTGGTTTTTGTCTTCAGGTACTTTGATCTGTTTTAGTTCTTGTGGACTCACCTTAAGCAAATAATCATCTCAGCTGGTATCAAAACAATAGAGATTACCAAAAAAGAAAACCGAACCCGAACAGGATCTCAATGAGGTTCTTGTGTATGTGTAGGGATAGTGGTATGGCAGGGTACGTCTGGTAGTGTCGGAAAAA
Source organism: Scaptomyza tumidula (assembly GCA_035044465.1). Lineage (NCBI taxonomy): Eukaryota > Metazoa > Arthropoda > Insecta > Diptera > Drosophilidae > Scaptomyza > Scaptomyza tumidula. The sequence continues at coordinate 138,766 of JAWNNW010000486.1, read as the reverse complement.
TCTCTTGGGCAGGTAAAAGTGCCAAACTTTCAAATGCAATCGAAATCAGCCCAAGAAAATTATTGCGTTTTCCATATTTTTGAACCAATTTCGAAGTACCAAAGGGTTGCTGGTACAGAACCTTACCATAGGGTAAGGAAAATAAACATACTTCTGACTTTCGATTCGACTTCCGTTCGCTCCTTCGTCGATTTATGCTTGTGGTATATATTAGGCTGGATTAGCAACCAGCATTAAACTATAACAGCGAATAGAAATTCATATTTGTGCGTATGTATGTAAATGGGTTAGGAGCGAGCATATTGCTCGGTTCTTTGACGCTTGTTGCAACAAGCCAAATTGGTATCAAAACCAGAATCTAGAATTCAAATCAAAACCAGGCAAACTTCTTAGCTGCGTTCCGTTTTGGGCAGATGCGTTCCCGGTTTTTAGTTTTTTTTTTCTCATTTCTTAAGGGAAACACATGTACTCAAATACGTTTATTGTCTCAATCTCGACTTGAATATACCACGTAGTTTGTAAAGCTTGTTAAGTAACCCAATAATGTTCGTTCCAATCAATATAAAAGCTGTTTAATATAAATAAGAAAGACTTAACATAATCACAATGCAAACTAACTATAGATAAATAGGTATATCATAAAAAACTTTTTGAGGGTTAATCTAATGGAGTTTTTTATGGATCCTTAAATCTCTTTAAAAGATTTTGTACATATCTAAGTTAAGGGTTGTTCTTACTGCGATGGAAGTTTTTTATGGATCCTAAAATCTATAAAAGAGATAGATTTCAAAGATTTTCTACATATCTAAGTTTTTCTATACCATAGACAGCTTAAGTTTGTACGCATTTCTCGATAACTCTTCCCTTTTCCGATATACTTGTATAAATGTCTTGACACTTATCTAATTCCTTTCTTAAATCATTATGTGAATCGCTGAAAAACTTCCAAACTTTCTTTGTCTTTTTTGTGTTGTTGTACATCATGCACAAGCAATATACCCTTGCTGCTTGTGTATAGGGTATATGGCAGTGAGCAAATAGTTTTGTTGGCTCAGTTTGGTTCACTGGGCCTGCGACTCCTTTTGTTGCCACTGATGTTGATGATGCTGCTGCTGCAGTTGTTGTTGATGCAGCAGCACTTGCTTTTGTTGTTGTTGTTGTAGTTTGTTGCCTTTTGTGCTTGAGATGTTTGCTGCTGCACCCCGTCCACCACCCCGCACGTCTGCTGCATTCGAGCATATTCGACGCTTTATTGTTTTGCTATCTCGTATCTCTCTCTCTCCCTCTCTCGCTCTCTTTCTCACCATCATTTGCTCTCGATTCGGGGCGACGACGATGATGATGATGATGACGATGATGATGATTGTTGCTGTCTTCAGTTTTTGTTGTTTGCTGTTAGTTCATGACGATTTGTTCATTGTTGTACTTTGGCTTAGCTCTCTAACTGTCTAACTGTCTAACTGACTGAATGACTAGCTGACTAACTGATGTTGTTGTCCTTCACGTTTTGGTGGCTGTTGCTGTCTGTGTTAGTTTCGAATCAAATATTGTTGCATCATAACTTATAGACTCAACTTTTCGATTTCCCTGTCCAGTTGAGTTGCCTGCAAATTGAATTGTCAGCTGTTTGGCTGCAGTAATCAGTCAAACTTGATTCAATTAGTTGCTAAATTGAATACTATCAAAATGAATTAACTCTTGACAACACTGGCCAGTTCGGGCTGTTTGAATTTGTGTGTGACAACCCTAAAATAGTAAATCCAAGCTCATTGCAGATTTTCCGAGAGCAAAAACGAATTATTAATATTAATAATTGAGAAACTTTTTTACTTTTGATTATGGTTAGGAAAAATCTTTTTTCAATCAGTGTTAAGTAAAGTTACAGATTGACAGATTCTGAAAATCCTTTTTTCCCTCATATGGTACTCCAAAAATAGTCGGATATAAAAGTTATTGAGTAGAACGTCTAATCTTAAGTAAAGTATTATGGTATTTATATTAAATTAAGTTTAATGAGTTAAACTCCTGAAATTAACTTAAAAAAAGAACAAGAAAGTCCATTAAGATTGATTCCAGATTGACAGATTCAGAAAATTTTTTTTTCCCTTATATGGTACTCCAAAAATAGTCGGATATAAAAGTTATTGAGTGGAGCATCTAATCTTAAGCAAAGTTTTATGAAAATTAAATTAAATGAAGCTTAATGAGTTAAACTCATGTAGTGAACTTAACAAAAGACCAAAAACATTAAGAAAAGTGTCAATTTATTGGATTGAAAGAATTTTACCACATCTATATGTATATATACATGGAACGATATCGAATTTAACAACTTTTTCAAGCATTTAAACTTAGTAGACATTGAGTTTGACTTTGTGCTTTTGAATATGAGAAATTCTTAACATTATTGTTTTGAATTGATTGAGGGTAACACTTATTTTCGAATTTAAAACAAAAGACAAATTTCTTGAAAGTATTCAAAGCGCGAGTCTCAGCTAAAAGCAAATTGAATTCTCTAGAAGGAAAAAGTAAGAAAACGGGTGAAACATATCGGAAACACACCAGATAATAAAGCAATAGGTGGTATATAGAAATGAGGGGACACGTCGAGCCCGAACATCCGGAGTTATCCGAGCTACCCGAAATGTACGAAGTGCCCGATTTTACCGATTTTGTTGATTTTCCCGAAATGGCCCAGCAGCCCGAGATGGTTGAAGAACGCAATGTTGAACAGGAATTTGAGGATGTTACTGAAATGCTTGGTAAAAATGAATTCATGTTTATGTTAGTTTATCGATATTTAATCGAAATGATGATTTATCAATCAGTAGCACAATTACAACTCGAATAATATACATCAAGTTTTTATGCAAATCGGTTCAAGTTTGATGACTTTCCATATGCTGCCATGATGTCTAGATGATGTCTAGAAGATATCAATATGAATTTCATACAATCGATGTGTAAAATCATTTTAAATTTATCATTAAAGATAACATGAATAAAGAAGATAGCTAAAGTCGAATCTATCGATAACTCTACCCTTTCTCGATATACATTTATTATCGGCAACATGTAGAGAGGTTTTCAATCTTATCGACTTCGTTTATGTGTTACTCCTATGAAAAAATTCGAATATTCAACTTTTGTATTGTATGAATTTATCGATAACTCCACCCTTTCTCAATATACATTAATCAATCGCAACATGTGGAGAGGTTTTGATACCTATCGACCTGGTTTATGTGTCACTCCTATGAAAACAATATTGTATTGTGTTAATTTATCGATAACTTTACCCTTTCTCGATCAACATTAATCAATCGTAATATGTAGAGCGGTTTTGACACTTATCGACTTGGTTTATGTGTTACTCCATTATTGTCTTGTACGAATTTATCGATAACTCAACCCTTTTTCGATATACATTTATTATCGGCAACATGTAGAGAGGTTTTTGACACTTATCTTATAAAAACATTCGAATATTCAACTTTTGTATGTATGTTTTTGTTTTAAAAACATTTTCGAGTGTCTAGAAAACCTGTACCTTACCTTATAGGTAGTAAGTATCTTAACATATTCGAGTGTAACCATTTCGAGGTATTCGAAGTGATTTGATTCGTAACCGAAATTAAATGGCAGCTGTGATATCATCAGTGGAAATCTATCTAACTTAAATCATTTGACAAATCGACTAACACGACTGCAACTTTTGATTGTTCTTCATGTTCTTCATGTTCCCCTAATCATGTTCCCAGCTATTCCTAAACACACACACTGACACACACGTAGTTATATGGGTGCATTCATGGTGAATGAGTGCTGCTCGTTTGTTATTCCATTTAAATGGCAAAAAAAAAACAACAACAAAAAGATTGATGTAATTATGAGCAGCCCTTAATGCTAGGTAAATCTCATATTTTCACTCACAAAAACAAGAAGAAGCAGAAACACACAATGAAGAACAACAAAATCAAATCGTCACTGTGGACCCCATCGGTCCACATTACAAACACTGACGTTCTTGTGACGAATGTGTGTTTGTGTGTGTGTGTGTGTGTGTTCTCCTCTTCGTCATTTCATCCCCAACCCAAGCATTAAACATACCCCCAGCCCCTTTTAGAAATAAATCGAGTTTGAGTTTTGTCTCTCCCTTTCTCTCCCTACAAAACACTCTAGTTCTTTTTTCTTGCCACCTCCCCCCTCCCCCCACCACCTTTCGCTTCACTTTGTGTGTGTTTTCGTCGCTTGTTCTTTTTTGTATATTTTTATTATCATTTTTTTGTTGTTGTTGTGAAACGAGTTCTTTAAACCTTAAACCGAATTCAAGACACGTCAAATTGATTTTCATCTATTTTATTTACACGAAAGACGCAAGACGAAAGAAGATGAAACAAAAACACAGACACAGAACATAACAGCACACAACAACAGAGAAGAGAAGAGAAGAGATAGGAGAGTGAAGAAAACTAAAGCGAATTACATGGAAGCAGTTGGTAAAAATTTCTGGCGACAGTTGTCGTATATCTATGTATGTATGTATGTATGTATGCATTTTTATGTATGGTACTATCACAGCGTGTAGCTTTCAACTACATCCCTTTTGAGCTCCGGCATAAACGTGCTCACATTTATGAACACGGATACGCGAATACACACACACACACACATAGACACACTCTCACGCCCGCCTAGTTTGCATGCGATGTTATAAAAGTGCAACCCTGTAACTCTGTCGGCTTCTGGATTTATAGGTTTCAGTTACGTTACGTGTGCGTATGTGTGTGTGTGTGTGTGTGTAGGGTTTGTCGGCGTGTGGTTGCTTTGTTATGGGTTCGGTTCGGTTTGGTTCGGTTCCACCCGCGCTCAAATCAATCAGCACAATCAGCACATTTATCCCAGATCTGCCTAACGGATTATGACTGCTTAACCTCTTAAGTTCTTCTTTTTTTGTTTTTGACTGAATATTCAAGCGACAATTCATAAAGTCAAAGTTGAAAGCAATTATCATCTGAATGTGAGATACATAGTATGATATATAGAGTCCGCTATCTATCGTTTGTTTTTTTTTCAACTAGTGATTATTTCACTTAGCTCATTTTTGATTTGACAGATAATTAGATTTATCCTTCCGCTGAACGAATATGTTTAAGTATACGCTTGAACAACGATGGCAAATATTTGAAAATTATTTCATTAAAAAAAAAGTAGTTTTTTGGCGGACCCTATATGTAATCTATTTCTGTAAAATTCTTAAAGAAGTTTTTACAAAATTCTTCAGATTTATTTTAATTTGAACAATTTGCTTGGTTTGTCGACTTGGGAATTATGTGATTGTGACACGTCGTTAATAAAAAGCACCCCCAGATTCCATTTAACCCCTGAGGGTAAAAAAGTTAACCTTACATTTTTGTAATTTTCTGTTATGTTTTGTAAATTGCTTTTAAAGGGTCGGATTTTTAAAGATTTCATTTCAAAAAACATCCTTGAAGATACATCAAGAAAACTGATGTAAAAGTGATGTCAGACTTTTAACTTTTTTCAGGTTTATTCATAAACTCTTCTCCCTTTTCGCAGACTTTTTTCTTCACCCATGAAATTGAATCATATAATTTAAAAGGATTTAATTCTAGCTTAAAATCGAACCGGAACAAAAGTGGTTGAAACAAAAGTTAAATCGAATTATGTTTTGTTGTTGTTGTTGTAGTTGGTGTTTGTTACAAATTGAATAATTCAATTGATTAATTGTTTGAATAAAGGATTCATTAGTGCGTGCTTTTGTATTTGTATTCGTATTTGTTCTTGTTCTAGTTCGCGTTCTCGTTCTAGTTTCAGTTTCCGTTTGAGTTACAGTTACAATGCAAATAGAGCACCAATGAACCTAAGAATAGTTCAGCACGATGCATTGCCCTCCTTCCATTTGTCTCTCTCACTCCCCGCGTGCGTGTGTGTGTGTGCTAAAACAACAACAACAACAATAAGAACGAGTAGTATAAGTATTACAAAAGGCGGCAGGTGTGTAACGCTGTCAGACAGAATGCACCTAACTAAACGTCTTTTGGTATTATGTATGCGCTGCTCTTCTTCTTCTACTACGTGTGTGTGTGTGTGTGTGTGTGTATTTTGTTTGCATTTCAACTGCAGCAGAAATAATCGTGCATATATGTGTATGTGTACTGTTCTTCTTCTTGCTAGCATGAGCTCATGCTCGCATCCGACATATTTGATAATGAACCTTTAATAACCGTCGTCGTCGTCGAGAGGATGATGATGATGATGTTCATGTTCATGTTGATGGCGAGAACGTGTTGCATTGCGTTAAGTTGAGTTGAGTTGCGTTGAGTTTCATTCCGTTCCGTTCGGTTCAGCTTAGTTTCAGTTCAGTTTCGACCCGCCACTGGATACAGGGGTTAGCCGCACAGGGCGCCCCTATAGCGACGACAAAAACCGAAAGAGATACACACACACACACATATATATGCATACACACATACATATATATACTGGGCGCAGGTTTAAAATTCGCAGGAACCAGACCAAAGACGAAGCCCTAAACGTTGCTGGTGTCAATTGTATGTGTGCATGTGTGTGTGTGTGTGTGTGTGTGTGTGTGCGTGGGTGTGTATCAGTGTGTGTGTATATGTTTGGTCTTGTTTCTTTTCGCCTGCTTAGCCACAGCCTCGGAACACATCAAATGTGATGAGAGCCTTCCCTTCCCTTCCTCCCTTCCTCATCTCGCCACGCCACGCCCTGACCAGACACAGTGCGCCACATTTGATGAGCTGCAACTTGCAATTATATTGCATAGCGAAGTTTGAATACTCTACTCTCAGGATTTGAACCTTAAATCGTGGGGTTGGGCTCCAACTGATATTGTGATCAATTGGTTTAAAGCTATCAACTATCTGAACTATCAACTTTAAGCTTAAAAGCTTCTTGTGTCCCGATTTTGATTTTTAACCATTATTTTTTTATTCATTAAATCCCGACAAGAAGATACCCTCAACCCTATACTTGCATAAGCTTAACTTCAATGTTCCATATATCTCCGATGTTTCTTAACCAATGTCAATAAATATTTCACAGATGTTCATTTTTTAGTCTATAGTTTCAAACGTTATTTCCAAGTTTGGCAAATTTAAATTTTATTGTTATCGATACTATATGTATATCGGAAACGGGATGAGCTATCAATTTTATTTTGAAACAAACTTGTACTGCCTAAAAGTTTGGCGAGCTTATGTTCCAAATCTGGAGTTTAAGCTCAACGCGTTCAGACACACGGACATATCGGCTATACTGACTCGGCTGATCAAGAATATATATACTTAATGGGGTCGGAGATGCTTCCTTCTGCCTGTTACATAGTTAAGCAAAAAAACAATTATACCCGTTTTACCCATTTTTAATGCGTTCAGAGTATCAAAATAAATATGAAAAAAAAATTGAAATGAAAAGAAGCGAAAAGAAAAGAAAAGGAAAGGGAAAAAAATGAAACCAGAAGGTAATATTTACTTTAACAAACAAGAGTCTCATCAACAGTGTGGAGTGGAGTGAAGAAGCTAAAATTTGGTTGTTTGGACAGCAGCTGTTGACCCCAACCAATGGAATGGGACGAAGGATGGTTGAGGAGTGGTGGAGATTATGAACTTTAGCGGGCTGCTTGAACCAACTTGGGGGGCAATGATCTGTCAAGGTCAAGTCACGATTCAAACGATTCAAATTCTGATTGTGTGATATATAATTGGGGTAATGCTTATTCAATAATAATGTAAATAGGTTTGAAAATATTTTAAGAATGATTTTAAGAATGAAGCTTGAAATTATACAAAATATTATTAAAATAATAATGCAAAAAGGACAAAAACACATTTCGCCTAACTTTCTAGCATTATTTATTATAAAGTATATATATAAATTATATAGTATATAGTATATACAAAAGTTTTTCTTAAACCTGAACAATTTCTGATCTTTTTTTGGATTCAAATTAATGCTTAAAGTTATAACTTTGATATACAATAGTTTTTTCTAAACTTTAACAATTTTTGATCAGTTTTTGGGTTCAATTAATGCTAAAAGACTTAGAACTTAGACTAAAAATGTGAATCGTTCAATCTGCTTGCATCGGCATTATCATAACAGCCCATATCGGCCTTGTACAATATCCGATTGATATGATATTGAACAGTGTATTTGGTTTTTGGTGAATATTTGTTAAACTTATAACCGATAAGCTGCAAAAGGCTCGCATCATCAGCGTTGCCCATTTGGTCCATTGCTTTCCTAATCGGATTGGCAATCTGAGCAGATGTTCTGCTGATGATAAATTGATTTACATCGTTACGAATTGGTTCATATGAGATTGATTTGTTTGTATCATGCAGTTGGCCAATCGATTGATCCTCCTCCTCCTCCAAATCCTCGCCTTCTTCTTCATTATTGACAATGTCGTCACAGTTGTATCCTCGGGAAACATCATCCTCGAATTCATTACGCTGAAAGATACAACCATTATTAAAAGTATAACCATAACTATAAAATCTCTAACGATTGGTTCCTAAAAGTATAGGAACACAAAATATGTTAAAGTATTACAATTTGGTTTGGGGGAGCTTTCTTAAGGGTAAGCTTATTCTGAAAAAATCCTTGATAGAGTCATTTAGAATCTCCAGGAAGGTTCTACATAAATAATATTTATAAACCTCTGAATAGTTGAAAGGTATAACTGAGTTAGTGGTTCTGGTTCGTGAACCAGTTAAGTGCTTTAATTGTTGATGATTGAAAGCAAAAAGCTTTTGTTTGTCGGTCTATAATATAGTTACCTGCTGTTGTCCGGGTTCCTCTAGACGAAATTCAAATTTTTCCTATAAAAATATAAACAGATATTAATAAGCATTATATAAATATATATATAGACGGAGAAAAAACTGAAAATCTTAAATATGAACTTTAATATTCTGGAATAGCACAAATATATCAATTATATGTTCTTAGAAATGAAGATGAGAGCAATCTTTTGGGTCAAACCGGTTCAAACATTGAATTGAAACTTTAGCTACTAATTTTTGTACTTGAATCAAGACAACTTTAGTTATGAAATGTAATATTCTGGAATAGCACAAATATATAAATTAGATATTCTTCGAAATGAAGTTGAGAGCAATGTTTTGGTTCAAACCGGTTCAAACATTGAATTGAAACTTTAGCTACTCTTTTTTGAACTTTCTGAAGTGCCAAGGTTTTCTTTTTCTTCCCTGTACTATGTGTATTTAGAATAGTCTTAATATTACCGATTTGATAAACAATTGATGCGGCTCCGTTTCGAATTTGAACAAAGACGACAAGGGATCTGTTTTAGCAACCGAACCGGATCGATTTGATTTGGTTATCGTCGTCGTCGTCGTCGATCGTCGATGCTGCTTCTCGAGCATAACTTTGGCATATGTGGCGGGATGTTTACGTTTGAGATGTCGCATCAGGTTCTCCGAATGCCTCCCGGCCATATCGAAGTAGCATACCTTGCATGTGCTCTTGCGTATATCATCGTTGTAGATGAAATGATTGTTAACCGGGTTTTTATAGCGCCTAAGCGACATTATCAAAATTATAATATTTAATAATATGAGAGAGAATGCGTGCTTCGCATTTAAGTTTCGTTCGTTCACTGAAACGAACGAGAAAAATAAATAAATAAATAACACCCAAAATTCCGTATAGCTGAGAGGAGCGTTGAAACCAGAGCAGAACCAATTTATGAACCGGTGCCAGGCAATCAATGTTGTTTGCCTCTCGCTCGCACTTGCACTTGTACGTGCAAAAGAGCGGAGCACAGTTCAGAGAGCGGTTCACATCAATGCGGTTCGGAGAGGAACATCAAATTCACACACACACACCAACACACATACATCAATAACTGGCGCATTAGGTAACCTCTCACAGATACGAACGAACGAAGCGACGGCACGTTGAACCGGTTTGAAACGGTTTGAGCAGTTTTTCGTTTTTGCTTGTCTTGTTGTTGTTGTTGTTGTGAAATCTGAGGGTCATTTGTGTTTTGTTTTCTTCAATGTTTTCTTTTTTATTTTTGTATTTTGTTTATAAGAAAACTAAAAACATTATCAAAGAAACGGTTTATACATTACACATCGCTCCACATTTGCCAAATGTCTAGGACAAGGATGAACATATTAGCGACGGGAAAGGTTTTCTAGAAAAAAGGTTCATCCAAATTCACGACTTTTCGAAAATTGTTGCCATCTAGACGCCAGATTTGGAACATAAGCACGCCTAATCCTAAAGTTTGTTTCAACTCTTCTCGTTTCCGACACTTGGAACCGATAACAATAAAATCTTGAATTTGAAAAACTCGTCAACAGCATTTACAACATTAGACGAAATAATGACAATCTGTGAACATTTTTATTGAAATCGATTGAGGAATACCGGAGGTACGGAACGTTGAAGTTAAGTCTAGTATGCAGTTTATTTCTCGGCTAGAACCTTCCTTCTTGTAAACATTTAAAAGTGATTGAAGTTCTTTTGATAGTTTAAGTAAAATTATTTATATTTTGTAGGTTACGTTTATTTTGTTAGGTTAGGAAGTTAGGTTACGTTAAAGTTTGGTTCACAATTTATTAAAAGAACGTTTTTGTTGGAATGAAAGATTTGAAATTCTAATTAATAGTATATATACTTAACCTCTTTACATCTGAATCTGTATAGAAAGTGAGGCAAGGAAAAATGTACATTTCCAAAGATGAAGCGGATGAAATAGCTCTTAAAAACTATAATCTCAAAAAAGCAATATCTTACACAGGTTGTCGGCTCGAAGAGGTTAGGTTAGGTGGGTAAGGTTTCGTGTAGACGGTTTCGAAATGCTGTTGAACACAGAAAACTTATGTTACTTCTTAACCCTTTTTTTTGTTGGGTAAGAAGTAAATGCTGAATGAATCCCAACTTTTCATATATACTAGCTGTACATCTCTGTAACCTAACCGCTAATCATCATTTATTATTTATGAACTGTTATGAACAACATTCTGTTGATTTGTCACTGTGAACAGCGAAAGTGAAAATCAATTGTTATCTATCTATTACTTTGTGGTCCAAAACGGAAGTATCATCACATAAGCATTAGAAGTCCGAGTTGAAAATAACAAAACAGGAGAAGATAAACTGGATTTCGATTAATCCCGGCCAGGAAATTGGAATCTCACTTGAACCTCATAAAAATAGTACTCTTTCTCTCTCTGACTCTGTCTCTGACTTTGTCTCTGTACACATGCATACTTGTTATAAGTGAATATGTATGAATGTATGTATGTTTGTTGGTGTCACTTTGGACGCCCATTTGGCATTGCTTTGAAGTCGAGAGTAGAAGTCGTTTGCCAATGGTTTTTCATAGAGTGTCACTCCTTTTTATACCCTGAATCTGAACACATTGAAAATGGTTAAAAAGGGTATAATGGTTTGGTGCAAAAGTATGTAACAGGCAGAAGGAAGCATCTACGACCCCATAAAGTATATATATTCTTGGTCAGCATCAACAGCCAAGTCGATATAGGCAAGTCCGTCAGTCCCTCCGTATGTGCTAAAAGAGTTAGAGACTCCAGATTTGGAACATAAGCTCGCCCAATCCTTAGGCAGTACCAGTTTGTTTTCGATTTTCGATAACTCTTCGCGTTTCCGATATACACATGGAATCGATAACAACAAAATCTGAAATTTGGAAAACTTTAAGACGGCATCTAAAATAAAAGTCGAAATAATGACAAACTGTGAAATTTTAATTGAAATCGCTTGAGAAACACCGGAGATATGAAACATTGATGTTAAGTCAAGTATACAAACACATACACTCACACACACACATACTTGCAAGCGCTGTCAGGGTATCGTCTAGTCGGGTTTTCTCGATTAGAGCCTACTTACTTGTCTTTTTTTTTGATTATCTATTGAATGGGGTCGCTTTGGGTCGGTTCGGTACATTTCGGTTATGGTTTGGTTGAGTTTTAGGTTTTGGTTTGGGTTTGATGTGACGGGTGGTTTGGCAGATTGTCCTTGTAAGTCTTCTGTTGCTTCAGCTCCACCTCCCACACACACACACACAGATACCACTAGATGTGTGTGTGTATGTATGTATAACCCACCCTTGTGTGACACACACACACACACATACGTAGTCAGTCGTCTAGTGCAAAAATTTTCTGCAGTATTCAGCTAATGTTCATGGGCCCGTTTCATCAATGTCACTTTCGACGCTCCCTTTCCGCTCAACCCCCCCCCCCCCCCCCCCTCCAGCGCCATCACACCGTTTTCGACTCTTTGAAGGCAAAAACTTCTCAACACCAGGCAAACAACTTCGTGTTGTTTTCGCATTTCCCGCCTCCCGGCTCCCGCCTTCCTGTTTCTTTCACTTCATCTTCCTTTGCTTCATCTCTGTCAAACACAAAGAAAGGCAAACACACACACACACACACACACACAGATAGAACTGTGTATTGTCCTTTGTAGCTAGGAAATCGCCCCCTTTTTTTTATCGAAACGTTGCGGGGCGCGCTCTTCTTACACGACTGCATATTATTTATGAAACATCGAAAGGAAGAGTGAGAAAGGGAGAGGGAGCGAGTCTTGTGGCTTTGTTACACGTTTTGATCCTTTATCGATTTCATGTGCATGTGCGAAAAAGCACTTGGGAATTGGCATAAGCCAAAACCCATCTGAAGTTTAGTTAATCAACATTCAAAGGGTTATTTTGTTGTTCAACTTGATTTTATGAGTCTGTTAAGTATTCGTCGCGTCGCGTCGCTTGAGTATCAAATCACACATATAAATTTGTTTCCAATTGGTTTTCCACACTTTAAATGCATTGCGATTTTATCTATGCACTCGAAAGCTAGAACACAACCAAAAAGCTCTACTTAATGCTTCTAGTAACAAACTCTTTTCTCTGTACTTAACCGAGAGAAGTTAAGCGCGAGAAAAATCATCGAAGATAGCTTCTTATGTCTTCAAACAATGTATGTTATGTATGTTATGTATGTTATGTACTATATATGAGTTCTTTTGGCACGCTGTTTTGGTCCTCGTGAATAATAAATGTATTGTTAAATGATTTTCCTATTCATTTAATGCTTCATTATAGAATCGCGCCTATTTATATCCCATTGTACTTTTTGGGATATTATTATTGGCTACACATCTTGATTTGATTATGAAGACTTTTTAAGGGCTGTTCATTGAATAGCGTTCGGAAACATCCTCATAACAAATACACAGGTAACACCAACAAACAAAAGAGCTATAAAGACATTAGTTAAACTCCGTTTGGTTGGCAACCCTTTGATTGTATCGATAACCTAGATTGCTAAGAACCAAATAAAGTTATTGACAGTTGCTAAAAGAGTTTTTAAGTACTTGGGGAATATTACTTTCAAGTACTTAACTTAGTTATCTTGTAAGCCTATTCGGAACCAGCATGTCAAAGCCTTTCTTGGCTTGTGTTATCGATTAACCAATATAAAACAAGTCTGAAGGCTCTAGACGAGAAACTGTGACTTGAAGATACCCTGACACACTTTATATATATAAAGCGTATAGTCAGTGCTCTCAAGTATGAGAGTCAGTGCGTGTATGTGTGTGTGTGTGTGTGTGTGTGTGTGTGCATACTTGACCTAACTTCAATGTTCCATATCTCCGTTGCTTCTCAACCGATTTCAATAAAAATTTCACAGATAATCATTATATATAGTCATATATCTTTAGTCATTTTCAAGTTTTACAAATTCAAGATTTTATTGTTATCGATTCTATGTTTCTATCGAAAACGGGATGAGTTATCGATAATTCGAAAAAAACCTAAACTGCCTAAGTCTTAACTCGGCTCCTAACCACAATTACTTATAAAGGCAAAATATGCGTCAAACTAAAGTTGAACAACGTTGAAATTCCAGAAACAGAATTCACGCGTAATGCAAAAAAAAAAAATACAGAAAAATTGGAAATGGAATGGAAGTTGAAATAACCTACAGTCATCTCTTGTCGAATCGATGTTGATGAGTGTGTGTGTGTGGAGTGAAAAAGGTGGAGATTATTCTGTGTGTGTGTGTGTGTGTGTGTTCTGTCTGTTTTTGCGTTGCGTTTGCCAAGTTTATGGTGTTTGGTCAATTCCCATGTGTAGCTGATTTTACCATCATTAAAATCATCTGAATTGCCGCTTGTGACATAATTTGCAGTCATGTGACCCCATTCAGTGGTCCCAACAGTCTCTCTCTCTCTCTCTCTCTCTACTTTGGCCCAGTGTCCTTTTCAAAGGTTTCACCATTCAATTGACTAACACGCACACGCACACTTACACAAACACACACACACATATATACACAAACAGACTGGCAAACGAACCCAACCCCTACACCCGGCCCGTTAGTAAAAAGGTCAACGAAGCGTATTTTATGAATAGATTGAAAAACCCACCCATTGGCAATGATGTTAAATGCCGTTCTCCGCTTAACATATTTGTTGGTTAAAAAGCTAAAGAACACTAATGAACACTGCGCCAGAGCCAGAAAGAGACAGAGCGAAGGAAAAAAGAGTGAAATAGGCCGAGCGAGACAGAGAGTGGAAAAAAAGGGTAGCATTTTAAAGGCCAAAAAGGTGATTTTTCCTGCGGACGTTGCACAAAGTTTTAATAGTTTCGTTTCCCACGTAATTGATTTAGAGCGCTACAAACTCGAGTTTCTTATTTAACAGTAATTAAACAACAAATTGTCTTAAATCCTTAGTAAAAGGATTAATAGTAACAGGAAACAGAATTTCCGGTAGTTTTTAACCGATTTTAATACAAATTTCACAGTTTTGCTTTAATTCTATAGCAAATTGATGATTTTATTGTTATCGATTCTATGTGTGTATCGAAAACGGAAAGATTTAGCCTAAATTTTCAACAAACTTGTACTGCCTAGAACTTTAACGAGCTTATTTCCCAAATCTTGAGTCTCTAGCTCTATATATGATCTAAGATCGACAGACGATTATGGCTATATCGACTTGTCTGTTGATGCTGATTAAGAATATATATTCTTAATGGAGTCAGAGATGCTTCCTTCTGTCGGTTACATACTTTTGCACAAAACCTTTCGTCACTTTTTAACCCATTTCTAATGGGTTCTTGTCAAAAAGTGAAGAGTTGGAAAATCTTATCGAAACTTATCTATTTTACATGCTTATCGCTTATCGTTTAACATAAACAAAAATGTTTTTAAATTGGCCAGGACTGGAAAATGTCTAAAAACTATTAAGAAAAAGCAAAAATAATTGTTTTTATTTTAGCTTAGGATGTTTTATCTGATATGATTTGTAATCGATAAGAACTATACTAAGTTACTCGATGTATTAAAGTAAAAAAAAGAACACACTTCGGATTAAGAATAAGAACAGACCGAATGTAAAAAATTGAAATCGAAGTTAATCTCTTTAATCTATCGATAATAAATGGCAACAGTGTTAAATATGAAAAAGAAAATGTTTTGTTTGATTGATGGAAAGTCTATCTTGGAGTTTGGATGCGGAATATTCTGAACAAGCCGGTCGTTCGAACCGTTTATATTTGAGTCCCAACTACCAGGTATGTTTGTAACTCATTCAAGCAAAATTCTCTTAATCACTTGGAATAAAACTTAACAATTATATAGCTAATGCATAAGAATAACACGGAGGCTGACATTTTTGAAGAAATTGTGTTTTGCTGAGTGTTAGGATTCCGGTGTTTATAACAAAAGTAACAAAATTTTGTAACTCTGATTTGATTTTAAGTTTTAGTTGGATGTTAAATGTTAATCAATTGTAAACAAAGCAATTGATCAAAAAAACCTTTCCGAAGTTGATAAAATGAACGATATTAAAAAGCTTGAATTTAAGTCTTACTATATAAGAATTGAAAGTATTAACTAACTAGTATTAACCTTATCTAGTATAAACCTTATCAAACAGAACAGCATAAAACTTAAATATGTGAAAGTGAAATAAATTGCATAAATAAATAAAAATAAATGAAATTTTGTCGTTGCCTTGATTTGTAGCATTATTTGCAGTCATTATTGTATAAATTTTTATTAGTGCATAGCTTAAAATTAGTACAATATACTTAGTCTATGCGGTTTGTGGTGCAGTATGGTGTTGTTGTTGGTGTGTTGTTGTTGGTGTGTTGTTGGTGTTGTTGTAATGTATTTTGTATGGTGCTATGTAGTGTAGTGTAGTGCAGTGTAGTGTAGTGTAGTGCTTGTGGGTGTGGCGATGCCAAAAATGCCTATGTGTATGAACATAAGGATATGTATATTATATAGTATAGTATGTGTGCATGTATGTATGTATGTATGTTTGTTATGTATATATGCGGAGTTAATCGGGCGCACAATATTGACGCATCTCCGGATAGCCGCAGGCACGAAGACAACACTCATGAATGGGGCCATTCTGTAATGGCCGATAGAAGATCTCGTCGGGTGCAAAACGTTTCGAACGCCTTCCAAAACTCGAGGCTGCAAAAATAGATAGATCATGAATACATATAAAAGATACAAAGATACGAAACGAACTTACGATAGAGTTGGCCCAGTGAGACTGTGCGACCTTGACAGATAATGTTAATGGTTTCGGCTAGATCTTTGCTGCAACGATGCTTAACTTCCACATCGTCGGCCGTCAAGGCGATCGGTGCCCCAGCCACCAATGACATGCAATGCAATCCAAATGCCACACACACAACAAACGCCAACAGTGGCAAAAGACTTGAGTTAGCTAATGAGTTAATCATCTGAAATTAAGGATTGAATACATTTAATATTGCCTTTTATCGTTAGGTAACTTAAAGTAAGTACAAAACTTCTTTCTTATCAATGTTATGTTAGATATATTCCTATTGAAATATCAGATCTTCAGATATGTTAGCTTAAAGTAAGTACACAACTTCTTTCTAATAAGCTTTCTTATCAATGTTATGTGAGATAAAGTCCCATTGAAATATCAAAACTTCAGATATGTTAGCTTAAAGTAAGTACACAACTTCTTTCTAATAAGCTTTCTTATGTCAATGTTATGTGAGATATTCCTATTGAAATATCAGATCTCCAGATATATGTTAGATATAATATCTTACTGTTTGGTAACTTACGATATGATACGATGATATTTTCGATACAAACTAGAAAAACTATCGTCAAAATTGTAATTTCAGTTCAAAAAGAACATGAAGTTGATTATTTATTAAGTAAATACTATAATTTTGGATATCTCTAACTATTTCATAACTCTAACTTTTAGTACGTACCTCCTCAATCCACCTTAATCAGTTAGATAACCCAACTATAGGGTCCGCCAAATAACTTTCTTTTTTTTTTAATGAAATAATTTTCAAAGTAATGTCGCAATATTTCTTAGCGTTGTTCAATCGTATACTTATAAATATTCGTTCAGCGGAAGGATAAAAAAACATGAATTAAGTGATTCCATTGACCAAATAAGCAATAGTTGAAAAAAACAAACGATAGATACCGGACCCCATAGAAAAACTATCGTCAAAATTGTAATTTCAGTTCAAAAAGAACACGTAGTAGATTATTTATTGAGAAAGTATTGTAATATTGGATACTTTTAATGCATTGAAGATATATCTAACTATTTCATATCTCCAACTTTAAGTACGTATCTCCTCAACCCACCTTAATCAGTAAGATAACCTATAGTAATGGATTCTTGTTATTGTCTTTGAAGTGAGCTCTACTCTAGTCTATAAATAGTTTAGTGACATCAGTGGATGCAAAATCACAAATAAATATATATTTTTTTCGTATTGTACCCGGAATTACCCGAATAAACCGGGACCACAACACAAAGCGTAACGGGACAATAAGTTTGCGGGGCACTCGAATGCGTCTGATGTGGTATGGTATGGTGGTATGGGGTATGGTATGGGGTATGGTATGGTATGGGGTATGGTTTGGGGTATGCCGTCTGTGGCTTCTTATCAATATCAAATATTATTGTGTTTTTCATTTTTGATTTCATTCCTTTCAGCAGATCTGTTGCTGTTTTTGTTTTTGTTTTTGTTTGCGTCGCGGCCCAGGAAATATATTTACATAAACTTCAATGTTTAAAAATAAACCCAGAGCTGTGTGCTCTTATCATTTGGAACATGAATTGAAACAGAATACACAATACAAACAAAAATTAATACGAAAAACTTATATGAAAATAAAACAGTATGTATGTATGTACACACAATGATCGAAATGCGTGTGCATGTACATATATATATATATATACATTTATATGGGTTTCCGATTGTTTGTTTGTAAATAGTTGTCTCTGTTTTTCTCCCTCTCCATCTCAATGCGTACCATCCGTCAGCACCTTAATACAAGGCACATGAACATAAGTACCACACACACACATACACAAACATACGTACATAGAAATACGACTAGCTTTATAATAGTACAACAACTACAACTACTAGTTGAGTAGGTTGAGTAGTCTTGTCTTCCGAACACGCTATGTGGTTCAATGTTGTTACGCTGTGCTTGCTCTCCAACGACATCTCTTCGTAAATCGTAAATCGTATTCGTGTTTCGTTTCGTATGCATGTGTTATGCTTATGATGATTGTATGTAATAATACTAGGGGACACCGAGTGCTAGTGTTGTAGCATTTAGTCACGAGTGGCGAAGCAAAGAGCTAACCATCATCGCTACTACTCGTACATATGTTTACACACACACACACACACACACACACACAGTATAGTAGTATGTAGTATATTTTCATGGGAACGGATTGGTGAAAGAACAACACAACATGGGGGCAAGGTTGTGTTAAAGTCTACACTTGTTTAGTGATAATGTAATTGAAAGTGTAAGATTGCCCCCAATTGGAAGCAAGACGAAATCATACATCACAATTTACATCACATTATTTCTCACACACATTATTCCTATGATTATATTCAATGATCTATGTATATATATGCATTTGGAACATTTTCCAATTGTTCGTCCAATCAAATGTAACATTCAACAAAAACAACAACATTTTAATCTTTTGAGTTAACAGTTGAAATACGTTTTCAAGTTTCTTGTAGCATACTTTTTTAAGCAAGCTTTAAGAGCTTTTTTGTAGCTTTTTCTTTTTTTTTATACTTATTGTAAGAACTTTGATTTTTTCGCTTTTGTGTTTGATTGTTTTCTAACTTTAAATAAATAAAAATTATATTTTACGTTTATTTTGAATTTTTTTTTTATTTAAGTATGAACTTAAAGTTTCTTTTGGATTTTTTTTTTTACGGTTATAAAAAATTGTAAGAACTTTGAATTTTTTCTTCTGTGTTTTGATTGTTTTCTAACTTTAATAAATAAAAATTATATTTTACTTTTATTTTGGTTTTTTTTTCTTTTTAAGTACGATCTTAATAATTATTTGTGAATTTTTTGGTTTTTTGAAGATTTATGAATAGTTTTTTCTATGTTTTTTGTACTTACTTTTGCATATTAATCTGTTTTATTGCTGAGATTGAAAACTATTTCCGTTCGGGTTACTGCTCCAATTTTTTTTTTTAAGATAATTAATCGTGTTTTGGGTTTATTTTTTTCAGTTCTTAACTTATCACTGACTCAAGGAACTTTATTTTTTTTTATATATTTTTTTTTTTTGTTTTTTGCAATCACACAGTTTCAAAAATCACAATTTATTGCCACGAAAAAAAAAGAATTAAATAAAATAAGCGATAATAAAAAAAATAATAAAAACTTGATAACAGGTTTCCAGGAATAGGGTTCAATATTTTTAAAAATGCAAAAAAAAAAAAATAATGATAAAAATAAGAAAAAAAAGGTTTTTTATATTTAATTTTGTGTGTTTCTAGTTGATTTCGAATGTTAACGATTTAAATATAAGAATCGTTTTCAATTTGATGGCGTGTCTTTGGCGTTAGAGTTTTATTCTTGTTGATGGTCACACGCGCTAATATGCGATAATGTTCGTGCATTTCGTGCCGAAGTTGATTGTACTTTTTTTGTTGTTTTGTTGTTTGTCGTTTTCGTTTCTATTGTTGCCCGGATATGTAAAGATGTTAAGTTTGTGTGTGGTGTGGTGTCGTCCTGAGCTTGTAATGTTAATTCAAGGAGTGAATTATTTGGTCGAGCGCACGACCAAACGATGCGGCTGGCTTGGATTTGGAACGCGCTTTGATGATCAGGCTCAGCGTTGATCAAACGGCTTACCCAAACGCCTCTCGTTCGCGTCTCTTCGGCTCTTTTGCTCTCTCACTCGCCGACTCTCACACGCACACGCATACAGTCGCAGTCAGCACGAATGCTCCTGCTGCTGCTGTTGTTTGGGGCTTTCGCTGACTAAGCTTAACGAACATATATTTCGTGTGGTATTTTGTTGTTGTTGTTTGCCAGCCTCCTCGGCTATCGCTCAGCTATCGACGATCGAAACGCCCACGCCTTCGGGTATATGCTATCACTATCGGCAAATATCAAATAAACAATCAGCTGCTCGCCTCACTGCATGCCTATTACGAAATCTTAAGCTCTCTCTCAACGGTGCGACTCACTCTCTCTCTCTCTTTGTGTGTACTCTGCACTGTTGTTTAGTGAGTTGAGTTTGTTTGCCAGTGTTTGTGGTGGTGTTAGTGTCGATGATGTTACTGTTGTTGTTGCTGTTGGTGCAGCTGGGCAATGGCATCGGAATTGTCTGGATGTGAATTGTATTGTATGTATTTTTAGCAACCAGTGTTCTATAATTAGAATTGAGACTTCGACTCAGACAGCGGCCTAAGTATGTGTGGTTTGTTGTTGCTGCTTTGTCTGCTGTGCGTTGCGTCGTCGTCGTTGTTGTGTTATCTCACTTACACGCACATACGCCAACAAACACGCACACAAATCTCTTACACTAACTCGACTCACTCACTCAAGGCACTTGCTAGAAGATTTATTTGTTTGTTTGTTTGTTTACTTCGCTGTTGCTTTTGTTTATTGTTTATTTGGCAACTCGTACGTTTCCTGTCGTTTCTTTTATGATCTATCACATCGATTATGCTGAATAGTGTTGATTAATTGAATAATTAGCACACTTGCACAGTTACTTGGTACTAGTTACTTGTAACTGGTTACTTGTAACTTATTCCTTCTAACAAATTCGCATTGTTTCCATATACACAGATATATTTTGTTGGTTTTTTATATGGGCGCACTTGTTGATTGTTGTTGCTCTTCGTTGTTTCACAGCCAAATTGAAAAAGAATTCTTTGTGTGTTGCAAGTGCCACACGAAGCCTCGCCTTTGCCATCGCGTCGATCTCTGTAGTGATATTCATGAGCTCTCACACACACACACACACACACAAACACATACATATATATATATATTTACACATAATTCGCATGATTGTATCCCAACTGTGCTTTCCGCTCTGTGTGTGTGTCTGTGTGTGTGTGTGTGTGTCCGTTACAGTATGCCCAATGTCTAAAAAAATGTTATATTACAGTTATCCTCTGCATTCCTACTGTTATCTTTATGTTATGTTAAAAGTTGAAGCCTGGTTTCCCAAAGTTCCTGAAATCGAATATTTGTAGAACGAAATTCAGATTATTTTAACATTGAAGGTACATAAGAAATATATAAATATTACTTATTTAGATCAAGTAGATTTTCTAATATATATATATATATTGTTTGTTTAAGATCATTAAACAAAGATTGAACACTAAAGATAAATAAGATGATATGATATATCAAAAATTCAATATGATATATTTTTTATAAAGATAAAGATATGATATATCAAAAATCAAATATGATTTTAAAACTTCGATCGAGCAACAAAAGCTTAAAGCTCTTTAACTCTTTCCAAGAACTAACTTTGTCAAGAACTAACCCCACAATACAATTGTCCATCAATGGCGAGTGTCTACTGTGTATGTGTGTGTGTATGTGTGTGTGTGTGTGTGCGTGTTTGAATATGATGTGCTGTATTCAACATTAATAACAATAACAATGACAACATTATTAATATTTGCTGTTGAACAAAGTACACACGCAAACACACACAAACACACACACACGCAAACACACACACACATACATGCAGTGCATTTTGTGTGTGCGTTATCGGTTTGAGTACACGAGAAGCAACAATGCAAATACAAAATACAAATACAAAAATAAGAAGAACTAGAGTGAATCCATCAGCGACTGACAGTAGCAACAACATCCCCATCATCCCCATCATCATCATCATCATCATCGTCATCATCATTATTATTATTATTACTATCATGCTTGCTATCTTTGCAACGTTGCTACGCTTTTGGGGTCGGAGGCGGCAGCAATGTTTTTTTAACCTGTGTGCACTTTTATTGATATTGTTGTTATTGTTGTTATTGTTGCTATTGTTGTTGTTATTGTTGGGTTTTTGGGAATTCAACGACGACGACGACAAGCTAGTTGACATACACGACGATTAACAGCTGTTTAGGAGAGTGAGGAGAAAAAGAAAAGTGCCAAACAATTGTAGATAGTCCACAGTATAAGAGATAAAATATTGTATAAGACTTGTATAAGACACGTATAAGACAATTTTGCTGTCTTGTTGCTGAAGAGAAAGAAAAGTGCCAAAGACAAATGTAGACAATAGTATAAGAGATAAAATATTGTATAAGACATGTCGTATAAGACAGCTTTGCTGTTGTCAAGCACAAGAAATATCAGCAAATATCTTATAGATACAATTTTTATTGTAATTCGCCTCAGTTTTGTACTCAAATTAACAAACAGATAAGCTATATATATACATAAATGTTGTTGTTGTTGTTGTTTTAGGCGGGTTTTCCCCATAGCAAAGCACAACTAAGAGCAATTGTAATTGAGTCAAGATCGTTGTAGATTTGGGCTATAAATACTATATACACACACACATGTGTATGTATGTGTGTGTAGTACACAGACTTATTGGGTCCTTGGCTTGTCGTGGATCATCTATTACGCACACAACATGTACAATATAAGTATATATATAGTAAAGTATAGTATATATATAGCATTTGTGAGTGCTGCTTTGATAACGGTAGGCAGTCTCTGATAAGGCATGTTGTTGATGTTTTGGTTGCTTGCTGTTGTTGTTGTTGTTGCTGCTGTTGTTTGTTGCAGCCAGCCGTGAACGAAGAACGGAAACCCGCCACAACAACAATAACAACACGAACACGAATAAGAACAAGAACAACGATTGCAGCCTGTGGGCGTAACGCCGATCGAAAACGTAAACAACGCCAACGTGAATTCAGCGTGATCTAGTTTCCATTAAAAATAATAACAGATCGCGCGCGCCCAATCGCCTAGTACATATACCAAACCTCACCCCCCCCAGCCAACCCCCCAACGATCATTATTCTATCCTCTCTATTTTTAGCACAATCTAGCAGAGACACAAAGCGCTAGCGCCACATACAAAGAGAGCCACAACATAGACGAGTGAGAGAGCGTAAGCTGGCAAGTGCTGGAGAGAGAGCAAAAGAGAGTGTCTATGTGTGTGTGTGTGTAATGTGCTGAGTTGTGTGAAACATTTTGAATTTCGAGTCAGCATTATTTATTTATTATTGTTTCGGTTTAATGTTTTGATAAGCGAGGATTGGCTTTTCGGTATTCTCAAGCCTCTCGAGTTTTTTCGATACATATGTGTGTGTGTGTGTGAGTGTGTGTGTGTTTATGTTTGTTTGTGGGACTTTACATGCTAGAAATGCTGAGTACGCAATACGGTTCAAAGTCTAGACGATGAGCACAGCAAAGCTGTGAAGCTGAAGAAGAATTGACAACAGCTTTTTTTGATTTTTGTAGACACTAGAAAATTCGTCAATTGATACTACTTGTCGGTTTTCTAAAGGTAGTACTTGTACGTGTTCAAATTCCACATCTTTAATGAAATAATCTTAAAAATGAATCATGATTGAAATAGACGATGTTTTTATGATGTCAATTGTTGAAATTTTGCTTTGCTTTACCATGGAACTACCATTGTATTATGTATTATTTTAGTTACTAGCTATTTAATAGTACTTAAGTTTGGTAGTTCCTGGATTACTTCTTTTTTGTTGACCTTTCTGATGGTCTGATGGCGGTACTTTAAGAACTCTGAAAGGATTTAAATGTTTGATTTACAGGTAGTTCTCAATCTTCCCAAATGTATAGCGATTTCGGAACCGAGACCACCTAGAGAACCGTCTGAGAAGATTCCATTTGCAGAGAGAATGATTTCGGCTGTAAATTGTATTGATGAAAGGTAAGCATAATAATAATCAAGAACTTCATCAGATGATGTTAAGGTAAGGTAAGTAATAATCATGAACTTCATGACATGATGGTTAGGTAAGGTAAGGTAAGTAATCATCAAGAACTTCATGAGCTGATGGTAAGGTAAGGTAATGAAAGGTAAGGTAAGTAATCATCAAGAACTTCATGAGCTGATGGTAAGGTAAGGTAATGAAAGGATAGGCGAGAAATAATCAAGAACATCACCACATGATGGTAAGGTAAGCTGAGAAATAATCAAGAACTTCCTGACATGATGGTAAGGTATGGTGAGAAATAATCAAGAACTTCATGAGGTGCTGGTAAGGCAAGGTAAGAAGTAATCAAGAACTTCATGACATGATGGTAAGGTAAGGTGGTAAAAGGTAAGGCGAGAAATAATCAAGAACTACATGAGATGCTGGTAAGGTAAGGTAAGTAAGCAAGGTAAGGTAAGTAATCAGTCAAGAACTTCATGAGCTGATGGAGTCGGTAGTTATTATATGACCGATTGGTCTATGGAATGAATGTTAATGAATCTTATAACTTTTCATAGTCAAAATAGGTCAATCAAGTCTCATAAAGGCAGGCAAAAAAAAAAAAATACTAGAACGATGTTAATAATGACCAATCTCCTGAAACGAAGTTGTTTTCCTTTGGCGAACAAATGAGATAGAATAGTCGAGACAGGGACAGACGTACTATAAACTGATGACAGAACATGCATACATACAAACCATATTCTATATATGTATGTACATTAAGTACATCTATTATATATATATAGAGAGAGAAATAAAAATAAATAGCTATAGTTGTTACAGGGCGATAAGGCTTCTGGGGGGTATAGATGCAATTGGAATCAATGTGTAATAATGATGTTGCTAAATGATGATCGGTTCGGTTCGGTTGGGTTCGGTTCGGTTGGGTTCGGTTCGGCTCGGCCAGACGCTGTCCAGCGTGCAAATATTGTTTACTTGTGCTAAAATTGGATCTCCATTGATTGACATGCGCGACAAATGGGCGCCAGAGTCGGCAACAGTGCGATTCAGCAGCGGCAGCATCGGCACCAGCGCAGATTATTGACCCAGAAGCGTGCAGGGTGCGGGCGTCGGGCGATACCCAGGCCTAGATGAGAGTCCATTCCATTCCATTCCAGACGCTCAGCTCAGCTCAATAATTATGACAACAACAACAAATGCATATGTAAACAAATAACAGAAACAAAAATCGAGAGCTCAGCAAATTTGCGACTTCGAATTAAACTTTGCATTTGAGACCATATCGATATTGGTACCATATAGTATATATATATGCATATATATTAATTGATATTGTATTTCATGTGAACTCGACTTCAATTCCACCCTCACCCACCAATACATTCTTTTTTTGGGGCTTAGCAACGGTTGAGGTTCTGGGTTGCGATTTGGGGTGTCTCGTTTCGGATAAATAAGTTCGTGAAAAGACTGAAAGTGAACTGAGAACGCATTTTGAATTCATTAATACTTCAAAATGCCATAATTGACTTAACTGAACTGTTATCGAATATGCCAATCTCTAATAGACGGATTAAGATCAAAAATGAGACGAAGAGATTTTGTTTTCGTTTCTCCAATCAAATAAATTGGTTGAAGTAACCAAAAACCTAATGAAAGGTAAGTGAACCGTGAGATTGAAAAAGATCTAGACTAGAATATGGTCTTTAATCTAAAGCGAGAATGAAATAAATAAATTTGCTTTAGGTGCATGTTAACTTACTATATTCCAAAGTGCAAATCAAGCATGCGAACAGGCAGTTAAGAACCCTATCGATAATTATCGATTAATTATAGTAAAGTAAAAGAATATATACATGTGTATCTTAGGAAGTAGAAAAGGTATTTCTTTTGAAAACCCTTTTTACATTCTGCATGTTTTCAGGA
>JAWNNW010000486.1:0-107500 GCA_035044465.1 Scaptomyza tumidula | reverse complement strand
TATGTATGTAGAAGCGCAATCAATACACATGTAAACGTTTGTTGTGTTTTTTAACGGCGTCGTCGTCGTCTTCGTCGCTGCTGCTGCTGCTCACTATCGAAGTTTGTGTGGTTTTTTTCGCGGCATACTCGATTCGCGGCTCACAGACGACGGACGTGTTCGTGTTCTAACCAAAAACGTATGTACATATGCACGTTAAATCGGCAAACATAATCGACAGTCTCGCGAGATTAATTACTTTACCAAATAAAAACGACGCAACGTCATCATTAATAATTCCACCTGTTGCATACACCAAGATTTTGTCACGCCGGTTTCGTTCTTTGTTCTCTATTTTTTTTTCGTTTTTTTTGTATTTGTTTTGGTTTCTCCACACTGTGAATCACATTGTACAAGAATACCGAGCTTGAACAAGAGATAAAGCGAGAGAGCGAACGCAAGAAAGAGAGACATATGTCATAGACACTAAAGAATATGGCGTAATCCACCACATAAGCAGCATGTTAGAGCAGATAAAAACTACTAAAAGAGATATGAACTAAAAAACCGAAACGAACGTCGACTCTTGTGTGCCCTTACTTTAGAACGTTTGAAACGTTTCATAAATATATATGCAAAAGTGAACTTGAAAATTATTAACACACATATATATATATATATATACATTCAATTGCAGGTGGCAGTCAAATTATCGTTCAATTTACAAATTGTTTAAACAAATTCCAGTTGCACCTGTTGGGTACGTATATAAATGAATGTATATATGCATTATTTACATATATTATTATTAATTTTTGTTTCGGTTTTTGTATATAAAAACCTGTTTATTTTGTTTATAGAAAACCACAAACGCCCTTCAACAGGCAATTGCTGAGCTTATTTTATTCGAACAAATATTCAAGTAAGCGAAAAATATACACAATGGGTTCCATGCTCTGTAAGGAATACAAAACCACCGGCAAAATAACACCCAATCCGGATCAAAATTCAGGTAAATTGAAATGCACAACCTGAAATCTACATAACGATATCAGGGATTATTAACGTCAAAAAGTCTCAATTTACTTTCTCGCTTTATAAATTTTTTGTTTTTTTTGCAACATAAGAAAAAAATAATTATTTATTTATGGCTTTCTAATTGCCAACATGACACGCAATAAAATTTCTATTTTTTTAATTATTAATCAATAATTTTTGCAACTCCATAATTGTTCATATTTAATCGGAATTTATCTAACACTACACTAACCATAGAGAATGACCAATGAAGCCGAATTGGCAAAATGCCAAAGAGAGCGCGAGAGAGGAAGGAGCGCGAAAAAACGATTGCGTTCGCTTTCGTTTTGTTTAGTTTTAGTCCGTTGACATTCCGCATAGATTTTAGTTGCAGTTTACACTCTGAACTTAGCTGAACCGACCGACGTTTTACGTTTTCTATTCATCTTCATCGAATTGAATCGACGCCATTGCAAAATAAGTTCAACATAAACATATTCGTATTTGGCTGGATTATTTCTTTACGGTAAACGAGGCTAAGCCGAAAAGCAAAATTATTGCTTAGTGTTTTTTTGTTTCACATGTTTTTTCTTTATGCATTTGTTACAATTGTTTTTTTTCGCGTATGCGTGTGCATGTGCGTTTGCTTGTGATCCAAGGCCAACCGGTTCGCTGTTGTGTGTGTGTGTATGTGTGCGAGTGTTTCTGTACATTTGAAATAGCCGTAAATTACGGCGAATTCACAAATTTTACACTCTGTGCGTTTCAGTTTTGAACTAATTAGTCGAGTTACCGGTATTAAGGTCTTTATTTTAGATCTACCTAAATCAAATTGTATCGGATTGTGATTATTTTTGGGAAAGGTTGATCTATTGAAGGTCTCTGATTCATAAACGTTTGGGTTTATTTTTGCTTTACCATTTTTTTCATACATTTTAAGGCCAAAAGCGCTGACGTCATGTTCTAAAAGATAAAGGCTACGACGTTTTCTGAAATTTGATTAGTTTTTTGTTGAATATGATGTTTGATTTAAATTTAGATTCGAATGTTGAAATCTTGACAACACTTCAAGCCAATTCAACAAGTAAGCCCCTATAAATTTGAACGTTTGATAAAAGATAAGTGTATTAATACATACAATGTTTGTTTATGTGTGCCTTTCAGTTGTTTAGCTATCCAAAAACATTTTATCAATACTATTTTGAACAAATCGCAATATAATTAACCTGCTATATATAAATCAATGAATGTTTTTGGTTTATCAAGATTTTCGACAATAAACATTTCATGCCACTTAAGCACCTTGTCTATAACAACAGTTCCCAAAATTGATTAACATATTAACGCGTACTCATTAACAAGCTGTTGGTTTTATCTAGTATCTACTGTACTCTTCATTTGCCGTGTGGGTGGAAATGACGCAGCAAAATTCGATTTAACCCACGTAGATAGCTTGATTTACTTAAAGAGACATATCGATTTCATATGCTGGCCCAAAACACTTGACTCGAAAATGTCAATAGAAGCGAAAAGTGAAAGCTTTTGAAAACCATTTAACAATCTTAAACTACAAAACCCATTACATATGTATCTATAATCAAACTATTCGAACTTGACTTTTTGATTTCTATCAGCATGTCTGGTTTTTATCAAACAATGCAACTTATCAGCAAACAGAAAACCTCTAATCGAGCAAGCCCGACTAGACAATACCCTGAACTGCACACTTGACTTAACTTCAATGTTCCATATCTCCTCACAATCGATTTCAATAATAATGTTTACAGATTGTCAGTATTTTCAAAGTTATTCCCATTTCAAGACTATCGTTATCGATAACATGTGTATATCGAAAACGGAAAAGTTATCGATAAAGTTATCGAAACAAACTTGTACTGCCTAGGGATAAGGCGAGCTTATGTTCCAAATCTGAAGTCTCTAGCTCTTGTAGTCTCTGAGATCGACGCATATATAGACATATCGGCTATATCGACTCGACTTTTATTGCTGATATGGATTCGAAGATGCTTCCTTCTGTCGGTAACATACTACCCACGAAACCATTATACCCCTTTTAACCCATTTTCAATGGGTATCAAAAACCATTATTGATTGAGCAATATATGTTGGCAAATCATGAGGAAGTCAAGGAACCAATTAACAGTCATAAAATGTTATAAACTATATTTTATAGCGGTGAAAGGCACATTTCTGATGGTATTTCAGCGATTTAGATAACATATGTGATTACTATATATATTTGTATAGTTTTTTGGTTCGTAACGGGTACTAAATGGGTTTTCAAACTGGTTCACGAGCCGTACTCCAAAACATTGCTAGAAGTTCGAAACAGATTTACATCGTTAAGTTTGAGTTAATTGGTTGAAGTGCATTGAGAATCTGGTTTGAAATTGCATCAAAATTGGTTCAAGATTTATTTTAACAAAAAAAAAAGTAGTAGAAAAAGTAATTGAAATACTAAAAATAAGTGCATTCGACTTTAAACCTTATTCTCGCTCTTTGTAGTGACGGCCAAAAGCTCCAAACGTCGAATGGCATCGTCTAGAAACTGACGTTGCAGCTGCAACTTGGGCAGCAACTGTTCGGCACTTAGCAACTGCATCTTGCTGCTTGCTGGCTCCGTCAAATGATTACCACGCGATCCCGTTAATGTCGATTGAGATGTGGTTGTGGAACCATTTGGTCGCAACATGGCCATCAAACGTTTAATCAACGATGGTGAACTTTGGTTAGCTGTCTGAGCAATGCTGCCGCTGGGAAACTCGGGCATTGCCAGCAACGGTGTAAACAAATACGAGCCAACATTGCTGGCAGCCGATCCAACTGGTGATTTGGGTGTACTATTAATCACATCCCGCTGTTGTTCCATCGTCGTTTTTATGTTGCTACTTCCGCTGCTGCTATTATGTTGCATGACATCGAGTTGCTGCTTTAGATCATCCAACTTGTGTTGCAGCAGCTCAAAGTCAGCGGTTAAACTTAATGCCAAATGCTGTGCATCCTGATGCTGTACTTTCCCCTCCAAACGCTCAATCTGCAGCTGTATGTTCTGCTGTCGCTGCTGCAACTGCTCCAACAGCAGCGGCGTCTCCGGCGTAAATGTCTCCATATATAAGCGTGCAATCTCCGTTTGCAACAGCTGCTTATGTACACGCAATGCGCTCAACTTAAGCTCCAGCTGTTGCTCTAGACTGGTGACACTGCCGCCACCCGAACCATTCGATCTTTTTGCTCCGTTTCCATGCGACGCTCCTAGGATTGCTCCTGCGCCAAGCAGCAGCAGTTGCACTACAACAAGTTCTGAACACGACCACAGCATATTTTCAACTAACTAATCGACCAAGTTAACTAAATGCTTGAAATGATTTCGTCTCAGCGTTTTGGTCTTAATAGGGCGCCATTTGACGGCTTTCTAAGTAGAGATGTCAACGTGTCCCAAAAACCATTCTTTTTACCTATTTTAAAAATTGTTAAAATTGCAAATTTGTCAACTACTTATTGAGAACGATAAGGATATAGTAATGACTCTTACGAAAGTTTAATGAAATCGGTTTAGTAGAACTTGAGATAATCACATTTTCATATTACTTTAAAAAAAAGTAAAATAATATTTGTATTCTACAAAATTGCAAATTTGTTAACATCTTATTGAGAAAGATAAGGGGATATATCTAATAATGACTCTTACGAAAGTCTAATGAAATCGGTTTAGTAGAATTCGATATAATCACATTTTCAGATTACTTAAAAAAATAATATTTTTATTCTACAGATTTCTTTTCCTTTTAAGTTCTAGACTTAAATACTCCCTAATGCTATTTTGTCCGTTCACATTTTCTACTTTTAGTAAATTTCCCTTCTTTTTTTATAAGATTAGGAGATATTTTAAATGGCAATATTATTTTTTTGAATACTAAAAAATTAATTCTTGCTTTTTATTCGTGTCACGAACAAAAAGGCATGACACGAGTGCAACACTTATTTGGATTATGAGCAGAGTAGGCGTTGGCAGAAGACTTTCTTTCATTAGTTTTTGTCGGATCGAAAGGTTCGAAAATTGAAAATTGTCATTTAACGGGAAAACAACGGGAAAAACGAATATCATCAAATTTGATGTGTGTAAACACAGAACGAACAACAAGCTAAACCAGTTTTAAAAAACCAAAAAACACAATCTTAATACGCTCTTTCTTTTTTTCACCCTCTCTCCCATTTCCCATTTCTTTGTTTTAGGTGCTGTCGGGTTATATCAATCGAAGTGCGATAAGATGCCAGCCACAAAGCCAGATACGGATGCCGATTACACAGAACCGGTAGCCGTTTGTCGGGCCACGGATATCAAGGAGAATGAGTTGAAGCAGGTTGACTTCAATGAGGATACCAGTGTGCTGCTGGTGAAGCAGAATGGACGCCTACACGCCTTGGGCTCCAAGTGCACACATTATGGTGCTCCGTTGAAGACGGGCGCATTGGGCGTTGGCCGGATACGTTGTCCGTGGCATGGGGCCTGCTTCAATCTGGAGACAGGCGATATTGAGGATTTTCCGGGCATTGATTCGCTGCCGTGTCACAAGGTCGATGTCAGCGATGATGGCCAGGTGATGGTGCGCATTAAGCGCAAAGAACTCGAAAAGTCCGCACGCCTCAAGACAATGGCCAAGAAGGATCCAAATGATGAGCGTTGCTTTATTGTCGTTGGCGGCGGACCATCGGGCGCTGTATGCGTGGAGACATTACGCCAAGAGGGCTACACCGGTCGCCTGATCTTTGTGTGCCGCGAATCCTATTTGCCGTACGATCGCGTCAAGGTCTCCAAATCGATGGGCATCAAAATGGAGAACATACAGTTTCGTGACGAGCAATTCTACAAGGATCATGACATCGAGCTGTGGCTAGGCGTTAGCGCTGACAAGCTTGAAACGGCAACAAAGGAGCTACACTGCTCCAATGGCTATGTGGTGAAATACGATAAGATTTATATTGCCACTGGCTGTGCCGCACGCATACCGCCCATTCCCGGTGCCGATTTGCTAAATGTGAAAACTGTGCGTGAATATGACGATGCCAAGAGCATTCTGGAAGTGATCAAGCCCGAGTCGAATGTCGTCTGTCTGGGCTCCAGTTTTATTGCACTGGAGGCAGCCGCCTTTCTGGTCAAAAAGGTGGCCACTTGCACCGTTGTCGGACGCGAGAATGTGCCATTGAAGGCGGCCTTTGGCGAGAAGATTGGCGCCCGTGTCCTCAAACTGTTTCAGGAACACAATGTCAACATGATTATGCAGAGTGGCATTACTGAGGTCATTGGTGACGACGATGGTAAAGTGATTGAAGTGGAACTTGCTGATGATACGCGTATACCTTGCGATCTGCTAATCATGGGCACCGGCTCCAAGCTCAACACACAATTTATGGCCGATTCGGGTGTGCGCGTTAACAAGAATGGTTCCGTGGATGTCACCGATTTTCTGGAGTCAAATGTGCCCGATGTCTATGTGGGCGGTGATATAGCCAACGCTCACATCTATAGTCTGGCCCAGTCGCGTGTCAACATTGGACACTATCAGTTGGCGCAGTATCACGGACGCATCGCTGCCATCAATATGTGCGGCAGTGTCAAGAAGGCGGAGGCAGTGCCCTTCTTCTTCACAATGTTCTTTGGCAAAGGGATACGATATGCTGGCTATGGCTCCTACACCAGTGTCATCATCGATGGCAGTCTCGAGGATATGCAGTTCGTTGCCTATTTTGTGAATCATGCCGACACAGTCACAGCGGTTGCCTCATGTGGACGGGATCCTATTGTTGCCCAGTTTGCTGAGCTCATAGCGCAGGGCAAGTGTCTGGGACGCAATCATATCGAGAACGAAAAGGATCGTCAGGCCTGGACGGCAATGTTGCAGCAGCCATTGCCCAAGATCCGCTAACTTTAACCACCATTACAAACGTCGATTCCAGAGAGATTCATTTCTATGATCATTATTATTATTTTTAGATTATATAAAGTAGTATTATTTGTGCCCATCCGAATTGTTAAACAAATTTTGTTAAATCATGCAAGTTTAAAACTTGCTCATTACCGTTATATACACATCTATATGTAAATATATAAATATATATATGTACATATATAGATGTATATATACGTATGTAGATATATATATATACATATATATAGATATAATTATTGTACCAATAATTTTGCTCAATTTCCAAATTATTTCATGGCTGTATAAGTTTTTGTACAATAAAGATGTTGCATTTTCTCTAAATTATATACATTTCAAATATTTTTATTGGTATTTTTTTTGTCATATATGGTATTATATGAATATCCAGTTGGAACTCATTTGAATCTAATCTTATGCCTTAACGCATCTGATTTTTTGAGCCAAAGAAACAATGTGAAGAAGCAAAGTTAAAAATTATAACTTATGTTAAAGATAAAAATAATACTTATAGACCTGCTTAGGTTAGCCTCTCTTCAAGAGAGTAAGAGCGAAAGAGAAAGCTGGATCCAAGCGATAGGTCGAAAGATAAAGCTGTATTCAAATTTTTTACGGAAAAATCTTTTGTGACGATCTGTCAATGTTACGAGCCTCAAAATACAATACAAAATTTCAAATTAACAAAACACATCGATAAAAATATATAAGTTTGTTAACGTTCTTTAAAACAGTTATATATATATATCACTTAACATAGCATTGGAATGGAAAATCGAGAATCAGTGTTAATTGAGTTTAGGATGAACAATTGTCTTGACGCCTGGCGTATGGTCAACAGGGACTGTGCTTTGGCCAAGACAACTATTTGCCAATGCCAAAAATTGGTAAGTAGAAGAGGAAGAACGAATCAATTTTGTGCCTCAAACATCATTGCAACAATTGTTACAGATACTTTTAGCTAGTGACGAAACGCAATTTGACGATTTGGTTTTCAGTAATAAATCGATAGTGAATGACGAAATTTTTAAATGTATAACGAACGACGACGACGACGACGAACTGAGTTGCATAAGAAATCAGATTGCGGATAGAATTGAAGCCTTTACCATGATGACATTGGAACTGAACGATATGCAAAAGAAACTGCTTAATCGAACCGATGAGACGAACGTGCTGAAAAAAAGTCTAAAAGAAGCAAAATTATTAACGAAAAAACTATTAAAATGCAATAGGGAGTTGAAAAATCGGGTAAGAGTACATCAAACTTAAGATATTAGACATCATTGCTTACATATATGCCGATCCGGTCAGCCTTAACATACGTCAGACTTTACTTTACTTTAAGACTTTTTCTAATACATAGTAATACTAATTTTTGTTATACATTGGTTACGTATCACATTTTCGTATGATTATCACATTATCATCGTAAAGTTCAGTCTTCGTATTCGTTTGATTTGTGTGCTAGTTTAAATAGAGCGTCGTCGAGTGGATGGGACCCATTCGGGAATATCGGGAATATCGGCGATATCGTCCAACGGAAAATTGAATTCTTCGTCGTCATCATCGTCCACATCCATTGGGTCCAAAAGCGGCTCCAATTCGGGTAGATTGTGTTCCACCGGCATTGGGGGCATTATAAGATTGTTAATAATCCAGGGTGCCTCCACCTTTGGGGCATCAAACGGTGCGAAATTGGGCATTTTGGGTATATCCTCGTTCGGCATAGCTATAGAGCTTTAAATCGCTTTAAGGAATTTTACAGATTTCGTTCCGCTGCAAAATAGGAAAATAGCTTCAGTAAACCTTAAGACAATGATTATTAACCCCCAGAAACTATGAATATCTTTTCAACAGACCACCGATTTTTTGGAAGTATATAGAACACGTGAAATGATGTTCAAATGTAAGCTAATTGACATGGCGCGAGAATTAAATGCTGCCGAGGCCAAGTTAAAATTGTATGCGGACGCCAGCTCGAAACTTGATTGGTAAATAACGATTAAAAATTACTCAATTGTTGGCAATTGCAATTATTTTGTGTCTTTTTTTTTAGCAAAAACAAACAGTTAATTAAATGGCAGCACAGGACGAATCAAGAAAATTTTGCACGTGGTTTTTGTCTTCGCTATTTTCATATTGCCTGCCATTATGTTTGCTGTCTGTGGGAATGCATCGGTTGCTTTGCAAATTGCAATAAATATAATGCACTTACTTCAATTAACCAGTGGCCGTTTGAATTAATCCAATTTTCGACTTAGAAGTGCAATAATTTAATTTTGCACACTTCTGTTCTGTTCAAATCAAGCTCTGTCAATCTCTCTCGGCTTTTCGGCTAAATTTCAGTGACGTTACAAATATCGAGCTATCGATTGAGCACATGCGATGTTTCAATAAAATCTGTAAAGTTTCGTTTTTGTTTTGTCTCACGCGATTAAACATCGATACCTTTTTGGGAAAATTTTTCATTACACACCATCAGAAGCCAGCACACACACAAAAACGCCCAATAAATTACAGTTGCAGGCGCAGGCAAAGGCAAAGGCATTAAGCACAAATTAAAGTTTT
This sequence comes from Scaptomyza tumidula, assembly GCA_035044465.1. NCBI lineage: Eukaryota > Metazoa > Arthropoda > Insecta > Diptera > Drosophilidae > Scaptomyza > Scaptomyza tumidula. Next base: position 97,970 of record JAWNNW010000486.1, on the reverse strand, counting down.
ATAACAAAAAAAACAGAAAAAAACGAAAAGCAGCAAGAATATCCATAGGGTCAGGGTAGCGCTGCAGACGTGTTAAAGCGATAAAGGCACAACATAAACATTCCAATACCAGAGTTACAGCCCGCTGCTACCCCAGCCCCCATCTGCCAGTGTTTGTTAGTGTAACGAAAGTGTAGAAACACCGAAACCGAAACAAATTTATCAATTATGAATTTCTTGGGCTTTGGCCAATCAGCCGAAATCGAAATTGTATTTGATGGTGCTGAAAATAAGAAAACCGCCGAGGTCAAGGGCGAGGATGGCAAAGTGGAAAAGATGCTGCTCTTCTACGATGGCGAAACAGTATCCGGCAAGGTAGGATTCAAGCATAACACACACAAAGTTTGGGAGGCAACGCGAAGATAGCCAGCGATTGCGACTTCCGTTCGATGTTGCCTCCCTCCTTTCACCCTGCAGCGGTTATCAGTAGCAATAGCTGCTCGTATGAGAAAAATTGTCATTAATATTCAAAACATAATTCGAATTGAAAAATATTAATGAAATTATTTCTTGTCATGTTGTTAAACATTTGCGTAATGCATTAATTGAAATATGTATTTTAATCGGTTTTAGGTGAATGTTACGCTTAAAAAGCCCGGCAGCAAACTGGAACATCAAGGCATTAAAATTGAGTTTATTGGACAAATAGAATTGTTCTATGATCGTGGCAGTCATCATGAGTTTAAGTGTTTAGCCAAGGCATTGGCACGTCCCGGCGATCTCATACAGAACAACAGCTATCCCTTTGATTTCCCGAACGTGGAGAAACAGTTTGAGGTTTATGCCGGCTCCAATGTGCGATTGCGATACTTTCTGCGTGCGACAATCGTTCGACGGATTAGCGATATAACACGTGAAGTGGATATTGCTGTGCACACGCTGTGCAGCTATCCGGAGATGAATAATCCCATTAAAATGGAGGTGGGCATCGAGGATTGTCTGCACATTGAGTTCGAATACAATAAGAGTAAATATCATTTGAAGGACACAATCATTGGGAAAATCTATTTTCTGCTCGTTCGCATTAAGATCAAGCATATGGAAATTGCGATCATTAAGCGCGAATCCACCGGCACCGGTCCCAACATATTCAACGAGAACGAAACGATTGCCAAGTATGAGATAATGGATGGTGCGCCCGTCAAAGGCGAGAGCATACCCATACGCGTATTCCTTGCCGGCTACAATCTGACGCCGACAATGCGGGACATCAACAAGAAGTTCTCTGTGAAGTATTTCCTCAATTTGGTGCTGATGGATACGGAGGATCGGCGCTACTTTAAACAGCAAGAGATAACGTTGTGGCGCAAAGCGGATATACCGCGTTACCATGTCACCCAACAGCAGCAACAACAACAACACCAACAGCAGACGCATCATCAGCACCAGCATGTACCACTCCATGCACCGCCGCATCTGGTGAGTGGTCCGGCAGCGCCAACTGTTGCCCATTCTCTCATCAGCAGCAGCACCGATAGTGAGGGCGCCGCCATTGCCATTGCTGGCAGCATGGCAACGGGCGCCGCAAGTGAATCTAAAATGGGACTCTTTACGCGCGAAAGTCCCAATCAGGAGTTTAGCCAACAGCAGCTAGACTCACCGCTGCCCAATTCACCGATGACGCCCAGCGGCAATATGGCAACAATCCCAGCCTCAGTAACGTCAGCTGTTGCAGCAGCTGGCAGTGAACGGGAGCGTGGCATGGGCGATGGAGCTGCTGCGGCAACAGCAAGTGCCTCACCGGTCGCGATGCTCTCGAGTACGCCGCCACCATTGCCCAGCAGCGCAGGGCAGGGAGTAGGAGCGGGATCAGGATCAGGAGCCGTTGCAGCCGTTGTTACAGAGGAGCCAGCGTTGTTCTTACAAACACCAGCGCATGCTGCTGGCGATGGCAATATGGAATTGGACTTGAATGAGGATATGGATGTGGAGAAAGTGAATAATCGGTTACCCATCGATCCAGATGATGAGCTTACGGATGTGGCGTTGCCATCGCCACCAGCTGCAGCATCAGCAAGCTCCAAGAAGGCTAATGCGGCGCCATTGAGTGCGGATTGAGTGGCAGTTGCAATTATCATTTCGATTACAACAAGAACAACAACAACAAAAACCAACAACACCAATTCCAACAATTTAATGTTTTGCGGGAAGCAACTATTATACAATATATATATATATATATATATACACCTAAATCAAACCATATACACAACAAATATATGCATATACACGAACACACACTCACAGCAAATACATATGTATACCATATATATATGTATATATATATATATATATATATCTATTTTTTTAAAGAAATTAATTTAAAAATTGTTATAAAATGTTTTATTGAGGTTATGCGCGCAATTTGTATCCATTAGTAAAAACACACACACACACACATATATATGTATACCCTAACCTTTTTGTGTTTGGCAATACAAAAATTCCCTTGAAAGCAAATAATAATAATATAAAACAAGCACCATGTATACACAAGCGCTATTAATACTCTTAACTTATCTCTTACACATATACACTCTATACTTATAACTATTCAAAACTCTTTAGGCATGTCGAAAAACTTTGTATTACAAAATGAAAACGAAAAACAAACTTTATAATAATAACAAAAAAACAAAAACAAAAAAAACATTGCTACGAATCTGTTGTGATCCCAAAACTAACAAAAACACAGCCCTAATGTAATATCTAATTTTTGTTTTTTTTTTTTTGTGTTGGAAAATTGGATTTTTCAATTAGCGCCGACCTTTTAAATGTTGAAAACAAAATCAAAAAACAAATGCTTTTTAAAAGTAAAAAAAAATTAACTGAAATTGTGCATAACTAACAACAACAAAAACAAAGCAAAGCAAGAAAATACCGATGCGTAGGCATTAATAAGTTAATAAATAAAGATTAGAGAATATATAAATATATATATATGAAAATGAACCTGCCAGAGTTGGTTTGAACGCGCGCCTAATATATATATAAACATGTTACATGCATACAAATATATATATACATACATGGAGGATCGATCCGAATGTATATGCTTGCATATGTACATAACATACATTTCGTATTAATTATATACAAAAAAAATATACATGCAAATATTATTATTATATATTAAAATTTATCAAATTAATAAAAACCGAAAGAAAAACGATCCTCTAATATGATCTAGACGAAAGACTTGTTATGAAAAAGAGTGAGAAGCAAGCTTTGAGATACGACTCAGATGTTCGGTGCTGGAATATGCTTTATAGTTGTGTATATGATCCGATCCAAATAAGAGACAAACGTAGAACAAGAATTGCTACGTTTTGTTATATAAAGCACCGGGGATGATATTTTCTCGTGCTGCTCAAAAATTCTTATCGTCTGTTATAGAAACAATTTGTCATTTAATTACATAAGTATCTAGTATCATAATTTATATTATAACTTGCAATGCATTTCAGTTAACAATATTTAATGCTTAATCCCACGCTTCTTGAACTCTCAAATGCTGCAGACGCTCTTCGATGGTAACGTGCGGCTTCATCTTGTTGCGTGTTTGTTCATCAGTCCATTTGGCCACAAGCTTATCGCGTTTCTGTAGCTCCTTCGCATGTCCCGATGATTGCTCCTACAATACAATTCAAAAGTGTTTAGTTAGCTATAGACATTTCTATTCTGTTGTGTAGCGCTTATAATAAATACCAGCGTTAGATATGGATGCCGCAACAAAAACATAATGTGCTCCTGGCGTTCGTATTCACGGGTCAGCGTGTCCATTGCTTGTTTGCTAACTGGCTTGACGAAACGCCGCTTGCCACGGAATATGTGGCCGGGCACCGTTTTCTTGAAGAAATTTATTAAGGTCAGCTGCATTATGTGCGTTTAAGATTATTTTTCCTTATGCACGTTAAATGTTGTTGCACAAGTAAGTCACAGATACAGCTGATGATGACTGTGATATTGTTATCGATGCCAAATCATCGTCAAAGCGAACAATAGTTCGATCAAGTTCGGGTGCAATGTAATCGATATTTTAGAATCGAGCGCACAAATTAAAAAGATTACGTAAATGCAGGGTAACAACTTTACCGACTTTAATACAAAAACAAATGCACAATCATATATTTACATCTAAGGTATTGCTTTTAGCTATGGGAAAAGGACTGGCATGAAGAGTATCGCTCTCATGCAAGGCACCACCAGCAAAATGCAATATCTCGAATCCCACTTCGACCATAATCAGGATAATAATCATCCACTCAAGTCGAATGTGATGGGCATCGTTCAGGTTGTGTGACACCAGCTCAGCAAGCTCAACGCAATGGTTGATCTTCTCGTTCATGACCTTGGTGCGTCGTGTGATGCTAAAATAGGAGCACACCTGCAAGTAAAGACCTTCGAGCTCCTCGCGGTCCCAGTAAAAGTCCGGTGCATCCAGCAGATCCGATGACAAATTGATCGAATGCCGCAAAGCGAACAGTTCGCCAGTTTTGCGTAGCATCGCTGCACGCGAGATGCGCAGCCGACGACCACGTTTCAGATCCTCTGTCAGATACTCCATCGAATCAATATATCGATCCAGCGTCGACTCCCATATGCCCAGCTTAATCGACTGGGCTATAGCATTGGAGAAAGTATATTTATAGAGAAAGTTGTCGCTATCCGGCGTCACATAGAATTTGCCGTTTTGGAAGAATGCACGCGAGGCGACATTTAAATCATTGCTATCCGCAACCAGATCGCCCTCCACATCAACAGCCTCCGAGGCAATGTATGTATAGGGCATAACTTCGCTCTCGCCATGAACCAAAGCACTAACATACGATTCACGCTCAAAGTTTCGCAGAAAGTTGAGCACATTGTTCGTTTCGATGTCATTGCAATTCCAGAAGACAACCGAGCCCTCACGAAAAAAGAAGATCTCACGGGGTTGCGTACCCGTTGGATATTTCGCTGTCACATACAGAACATTCTGCTCAACGCCCAGATTGTCGGTGGAGAAGAAGCGTTTGGTTTCGTAAAGATTTTGTTGTTTGAGTGCTGCGTGGAGATCCTCCAGATTGTACTCATCGGCGGTCGTATAGCCACGCGTGTTTAGGAAACCCAATGCCGACAGCTCATCAATTGCAAGACGCTTCTTGCGCAACGCACGCGTTCGACCCGGCGACATGGTCGTCTCAAGCGGCTCATCCACTTGGGGCAGCGTCTTCACGCCGCCGCTGAAAGCACCCTTTGTCTTCTTGGATTTTTCGGCTGTGGCGGCATCGCCTTCCTTTGGCGCTGTTATGCTCGTGCTGGCCAGGCATCTGTTAAAGTTTAGCTGCCACAGTGGCCGACTTCGCTTTGGCTGCGGCTGTAGCCGATATGTGTGGATGTGCGTTCTGGTTATGGAGGTGGCACGGAGGCACCTAACGAGTGCCGTTGTAAATAGCATTTCTGTCAAACAGGTTTTGTTTATTTATATTTAGTCTTATTATTTAAAAACACGTCCCAATTGCCATAACTTTTTGTTCGATGGCTAGATATTGTTATCGTTTGATTATCGATTTTTTTTGTTCAGCTGCTGGTTCGCGTCTGCGTGAACTCAGTGTGTGAACCAAAGAACTGTCTCTGCTTTAAAATTCAATGCACTTTTTTATTTGTGCAGAGAACCGCTGCAGTTGTTGTTGTTGGAATTGTATTTAAGTTTTTGCGGATTGAACTTGACCAGTTCTTTATTAAGGAGTTCGATGCGTTTCTTGAACAATCAATATCTCATTGCTTTGGCAACTTTTTTTCTTCTCACCCTTGCGAGTGTATAAACTTTTTGTCAATTCTCATTAACAACAAAGACCAGAGCAAAGATGGAAAATTCATTGTTTGAAAATGTTAAAAAGTTATACGATCACGGTCTATACGAGTGCGTTATTCCAACAGTAAGTAACTTCTACCCTTCACAAGCATCCCACACAACACCAACAATAATAAAAACAAAATATCTACACGCAATCTTCGAAACTTTTTGCAATTTTTACAGGCAAGTCTGCTGTGCACCGTGTTTCAAAATGACCGCAATTTGGCAACACTAGAAACGGAGTATCAGGTGCGTTTGTATTTGAGCAATGCCCAATACAAGGAGCGACACTTTCGCATTGCTTGCCAGCAACTGGAGGCTGTGGTCCAGCAGCGCAAGGCAATGGTTCGCTACAAGAATAGCTATTTGACGGGCATCGAGTGTTCGTATCCGCAGTTTCAGGATATCGAATTGCGCTACAAGATTGCCGTTTGCTATCGCGAACTGGGTGAATACAATATGGCCATTAATACACTGGAGGCAGTTAAGATACGCACGCCAAGGCTCAATCTCTTGCTAGCCAAATTGCATCATCATCATGGACGCTGCTTTACCAAAAAGGAAATTGCTGTCGCCTATAAGGAGGTCGTTACTGCATGCCCCATGTCCCTGACGGCTATTGAGGCGCTCCTAGATCTTGGCTTCGAAGGCACCGAGGTTCATTCCCTGGTTGTAAACGGTGCGTTCCCAAACTATACTATATATGGAATATATTTCTATTCTATATACTATATTCTATGCTATTCCAGCTGATCCCGTGCCGAAGAACATTGAATGGATGATGAGCTGGATTAAGGCGCATGCCCAAATGAATCACTGCAAGCATTTGGAGGCAGCCAAAACATTCCAACATCTTAACGACACAACACTCTTTCGCCAAAACGAACAATTGATAACAAAGATTGGCAAATGTCTGTATTATTATGGCAACTATGTTCAAGCTGAACAGTATTTGAGCAAGGCTGTAATGCTCAATGCTCATAACATTGATGCATTGTGTCCATTGTCCGTTGTCTATGAGTTCAATGGCAAGAAGAAACCGGATCAGGAGAAGCTTATAACACCGCTGCGTCTTGGCACTTTGATTGAGTTCACGGCAGACCATTGGTTCCTCCATGCTCAGCTCACGTATATGAACTCGAAATATGATCGAGCGTTGATCTTTGCAGAACGCTGCCTGTCCATGGATCATCGCAACGTTGAGGCCATGTTGTTGCGTAGCAAACTCTTCAATAACACGGGACGCTACAAGGAGGCAATCGATATATTGCGCAGTGCCCAAATCCTCGCACCATATCGCTTTGAGATCTACAAAGGCTTGGTCGCCAGCTACGTGCGCTTGAAATGGTTCAAGGAAGCGCAGTCCATGTGCATTTTGGCCGTACGCTATTTCCGGACGTCGCCGCGCAGCTATACCATGTTTGGTGGCATACTCTTCAACTTCACCAATCATGAGTCCAAGAAGAGCGCTCGCAAATTTGTGGAGAAGGCTTTGGAAATCGATGATCATTATGCGCCCGGTGTTGCCCTAATGGCCAGCATATATCAATACGAGAATTCGCCACGTGAGGCTATTGTCCTGCTGCGTAATCATGTCACCAACTATCCGCATCCCAAGCTATTTGTCCGACTAGCTGAATTGCTAAGCGCCGAAAAGGATTTGGATGCTGCTCTACATTTCTTCACACTAGCTCTGACGTGAGTCTCTCTCTCTCTCCATTTCTATCTCCCTCTCACAATTTGTTGTTTGTTTCGTTTCGTTTGGTTAGGCTGGATCCGACATTCCGTCGCGCCTTGGATGGCATCAATGGTTTGACCAAGGCGGCCCGCTCGAGCAGCAGCATGATGAAGACCAGCGAGAATAGTAGCAGCAATAGCAGCACCAGCACAAATGTTGCCAGCAATGTGGCAACGGTGGCAACACCGTGTGGTACACCAAATCACGATTGGTTGCTCGATTGCGATGATCAATCCAATGATGTTATGGAACTATCGTCGCCGGCTGTGCCGCAAGAGGATACCGAATCGGATTCATTCTCCGAACCCTTCTGGCAGGATGTCGATGGCGAGATGACCAATTAAAAAAAAGAAATATTAAACGTACTACATATATATATGTATGTGTAATTGTCTATGTGTATATATTGTCTATGTATTCATTCATTTCATTTTCATCTGTCATTCTATTTATTTTATGTTAAATCCCAAAAAAAAAACAACAAAAAATCAATGAGACATGTTAATTATGTTCCATTCCAGTTTGGCCATTCCAACATTATTTATATTATATATATATGTAGATTATAAAAAACAAACATACAAGCATACACAAATACAAACATTTCATTGTTTTATGCATCAATCAACCAAACTCAATTTATCGAATAATTTAATTTTTAACTATCTTTTTAATTATGAAAATGAATCTGTGCGTTCCAGCCACTCAAAAACTTTTAGGATATATGATTTATAAAATCGATGTCATAATGGTTCTACAATTTAACTTTTAACAATTCTCAATGTTAATTAAACGTAAAAAGATATTTAACAAACTTTAAATAACCAAATAATAAAACTTACCTTGTTTTATTTGCTTTTTAACTGTGTTATTTGAACAACTGTATGGAATTTTTTTGCGTGTGTTTTTCACGCACTTGTTGTAGCTTTAGATCGAGTTTTGACAACACCGAACACAAGCCCCAGTGGCCTAATGGATAAGGCATCGGCCTCCTAAGCCGGGGATTGTGGGTTCGAGTCCCATCTGGGGTAAAGTCGAAAGAACTTTTTTGTTGTTTTTTTTTTAAATAAACATCCTTTTTAAAATTAATTTTAAGCCAGAAATTAAAATTATTTTTTTTTTATTTTAATGTATATATTTTTTAATTTTAATTTAGCAAGGCTATGTAAGCCTTTTCTTTTAAGTGTGGAGCAAAGCTGTTAACATTGCTGTTATTTGCAGTCGCTTAACAGTGTGAGACCAGTTTGAAAACTTAGCATTTTGCTTGAATCGTTTTATGGTATTTTCTCGCCAGCATCTGCCTGGCCGCATATCAGCGACGGTCGCGCGCCCAAACTTCAGTTGTTTATCAATCGCGTATACCGTTGCATGTGCGTTATATTAAAGCGCAAGTTACCGACGGCGTTTTTTGTGTTAGTTATTTTTTTTTTTATTTTGAATATTTTTTTGGTTGTGCATGTGGATCATCGAATTAAGAATTCTCAAACATCAACAATAACAATCGAATTCGAATAATTTAACGAACTGCGAAACGGTTTTGGTGTCAATTTATTGCTCTTGCTTTGTGAGACAGACGACAAACAAATTAGCATGCAAAATACAAATTGAAATCAATAAGCTGCGTGAAACTGTGTGACAACAAACAACGACAATAAAGCATTTATAAATATTTATGAAATTTATAATACAAAATTCGCGTGTGTGTGTGTTTATTTTTTGCAACATTTAAATGAATTGGCATTAAAAAGCGTTTCGTTACGTTACGATCCGTTCCATGAGCGATTTAAAAAAGGTGCGTTTAACGGTAAAAATCTATCAGTCATATACAGTGTGCCACTTATCTGTTTCGACATGGTGAAAAATTAAGATATTTTCACTTTAGAGGTATATGGTCACCCTGGTTGTTGTTTTTAATTTTTATTTTTATTTTTTATAAGTAATTCAGTCAATTATCTCTTAAACCTATTTAACAGAACTTAAAAAACATTAACATTAACAAAGAAACATTTAAAATACTAACAAAGGCACTAAATTCAACTGCCCATAAAGTGTTTCGACACTGCGTTTTTGGTGCATTTTCGTTGTGAGATTTGTATGAAATTCGTATGTACAGTTACATTTAATTAAATTAAAAATGCTTAGAATCATAAAAGTCCAAATTTTTTTGCGCAGATCGCTTGCCAATGAAATGAAGAATAATTGTGAAATCACCATATCTCGAGAATGTGGCCTATATCCATTTTACGTACCTACAAAAAAAAAACGGCACCAGCAGTCGGAATCCCTTGAAAATTCAACTGCTGGCGCCGTTTTTTTTTAGGGTAGGTACGTAAAATGGATATAGGCCACATTCGCGAGATATGGTGATTCCACAATCATTCTTCATTTCATTGGCAAGCGATCTGGCCAAAAAAATTTGGACTCTTATGGATCTGCGCATTTTTAATTTAATTAAATGTAACTGTACATACGAATTTCATACAAATCTCACAACGAAAATGCACCAAAAACGCAGTGTCGAAACACTTTATGGGCAGTTGAATTTAGTGCCTTTGTTAGTATTTTAAATGTTTCTTTGTTAATGTTAATGTTTTTTAAGTTCTGTTAAATAGGTTTAAGAGATAATTGACTGAATTACTTATAAAAAATAAAAATAAAAATTAAAAACAACAACCAGGGTGACCATATACCTCTAAAGTGAAAATATCTTAATTTTTCACCATGTCGAAACAGATAAGTGGCACACTGTACATACATACATATATTTTTGCAAGTTATTTGCTTTCCAAATGGCGTTGTGATACCGTTATTGCTTTGCCTAATCTCCCCCACCATCAAAAGCTTCGTTTATGATTTATATGAACTTAACGAAAGAAACGAACGGCAAAAGAACCGTTACATTTATTCCATGCTTGAACTGAATCGAAGCTAAATTGTTTGTTTGCCCCATTCCCGACAAAATCTGTGCGTAACTTACTTTTAAAATGGCAGAAACAACAACAAACAATAGTACAAACTTCGACTAGCTAAAACAGATAAAACTCCCATCTTTAATGGTGTGTACATTGTTTATGTTTTTTACTTAACAACATATGTTTGTACGTTGCACAAACGATATAACGGCCTATCTGTAGGTCACTCATTGAGCCATATCAAGAGCTCGAGCTCAAGCTGCCGCTTATATCAGTTCGTTCGTTCGTTCGTTCAGTTTGTTATCTATTGCGTACAAAAAAAGCTTTGACAGGCACTTCAGGCACTCTTCACACGCACTAGCTGATTAGAATGATCGTCTTCTTTTCGTACAGTGTTGCCCTACGTTGAATTGAACCATTCCATTTCATTTCCATTTCCATTTCATGTAAGATTCAAGAACATTGCAAAATTATTCGCCACCTGCATTCTTTTCTTTTACTTACTTTCCATTTTGTGCCGGAAACTATTGCTGTCTTTGTTTTGTTGTTGGTTTTTGGCACTCAGCCTTGTTAAATTTTTCCTAGAACCAGAAAGAAATATGTACGTATGTATGTAAAAGCACAGTTGACACAGTTTTGTAAAAGTTGCTTAATCAAAATGATGATATTAAAATTCAGTTTCTGTCTGTTCAACAAAAAATGTTTTTGGCAATGCCAGGAAATGCATCAATGCTTAAGAATATACAAGCACATAAATATGTATAGTTGTATATATCTGTATGTATGTGTGTTTGTAGCTGTGTAGCTGATTAATAACTGCTCTAACGGTACATGCTGCTAATTAAAAACTGCAATCAGCAAATGACACAAGCAAAAACAATAAATAGTAATAATAATAACAACGACAACAGCGACAACAAAAGAACAAAAGGCAGAACGAAACCAATCAAGACAAAAAGGGGAAAATAAAACATGGAAAGGATATATTTAGATAGGCAATATTGTCAAGGCAAGGGAGACAGAACAATTGTTCAATTTGCACGTCACAGCTTCTGGCGAGAGAGACAGAGAGCAAGAGCGTGAGAGGTTGAACAAAATGAGAGAGAGTGAGGTGGGGTGGTGTGGTGGTTGGCAATGCGGGTGTGTGTCAACAAACAGTTGACAGCTGTTTACGCCTGTTGGACGCAGGATTCACACAAAGAGAGCGAGAGAGAGAGAAATGATGTCTTTGTCAACGTTAAATGCTCTTCATCAATCCTCTTCTTTGGCTGCTGTGTGTGGTAATTCTGCTCAAACTTTCTTTTGGAATGGAACGAATGCAAACTGATAAGCCAAGGGCCACACTCACACAACAATAATAAAATAACTGATAAATACACACGCACACACACAAACAACCAGATACACCATGCTGAGTCGCAGTTTCGCCTCTCTTTGGCTTTTCCATATGCTCCGTTTGTTCCGTTTGCAATGAAACGCATGCGCCCTTTCCCCATACCCTGTTCCCGTCCCTGTATCAATGGGTCTGTGTACCAATCCCCCACCCCAACCCCCCTCACCCGTACCAACATGTTTCCCAAAACAACAACACAGATAGCATTTTATGGGATTACATTAATATTCGACAACAGGGAGAGAGAGAGACACAGACAAAGTCCAAGGCACAGTGGCGCATAATTGCTCAAGAGCCTAAGCTCAGTTTAAAGACGTCAAATTAAATGCATAAAATTGATGAGGTGTCTTAAGTGAGTCGAACCATTAAGGCAACTTAAATAATATTAATGATGCAAAAATTACACAATCTATTAAAATCAAATTAAATTTATATTGCCCTGATTATAAACCATTTATTTGTTTACTTTTTGATCTGACATAAAATCAAATCCAAACTATGTGGCTTTCTTAAGGTTTTTACACGTGTTTCAAATTTATTTATTTTATTTTTCGAATCAAGTATCATTTGCATGCACAACGCATTGCCAACAATCTATTTCTATCGAATGATATTATTTTTTACATTTAAACTTCAGTCTCGGCCTCGTATTTCATTCAGTAGTTTTCTTTATGAAAGAGTTACAAACATGTTTACAAACATTAATACATAAATAAATTAAACAATTGATTTTATTTATATTTTTTTAATGTTTGTTTTATTTTTAATCATTGATTTTCCTAAATGCTTACTCTACTTGAGCTTTTTCTGATCAGTTTGCAATTAGAACAAAAGTCAAAGTAAATGTAAATATTCAGCGATTGTAAGCTAATTCTCGACCCACTGTTTCACACAACTATTTTGTGCATAGTTATTGCTAAGGTGCTCACACAATTTCATTTCATTTTCGGTGGTTTTGGAGTGCTGCAAGACTTGCGCGGAAGCTGAAGCTCTTTACGAGCGAGCCGCTCTACGAACTAAACGAAATACACGAACTAAAGCCGAAGCCATAGCTCGAGCCAACCCTTGCGGCTGTGTGGTCTGTGTGCCAAAGTCATCTGTTCTTGTGTGTTCGCAGTTTCGTTTTCGTCCTGGGCCGCGATTTTTTTTTTCGTTGCTGGCAGTCGCCGCAGTTTTTCGCGATTTGTCTGCGGCTTTGCACGGACGTCGTCGTCCGCGTTCAGCGTCGGTGCCGACGTTGCCGTTTGTTGTTGTTTCTTTATTCTCTGTGTGTGTATTTGTTACTTCTGATTTTATTGTGTTAATTTTACCGAAACGAACAAAAATTTAGCACATTTACCGCTATAATAACGTGCTTCCTTGTCAATAGACATTCGGTTTTTTGTTGTTGTTGTTGTTTGTTTGTTGCTGTTATTGTTGTTTTTGGCAATATTTTTTCGTTGGTGCTGCGTCGCGTGCAACAAATTAAGCGCAGAATTCAACGTAATTTTAGTTCGATAGTTATTGTTGTTGTTGCTGTTGTTGTTGAAGGGTGGCAACCATCGATTTGCGTGTCGCGCAGTCAAACAAATCAAATGGTAAACGCGATTGTGCATTAAACAATTCGATTCGACTCTGTCTCTCTCCCTCCCTCTCTCTATCTTACTGTCTATCTAACTTTATGTCTGTCTGTTGTCTGTCTGTCTGTTTGTTGGGTGCAAAAATTATTGTTATTATAGTGTACCAAAAACCCATTTGCCTGGCCACCCAATAACTGTCGAGACTGTCTTGTCTGTGTGCCTAATTCTCTCTCTCTACCTCCCTCCTTCTCTCACTTACTGTATCTGTGTATATGTGTGTGTGTTTGCTTTGGAATTTCTCTGCATAAAGTGCAAAGCCCACTTACTTCTGCATGCATTATAGATATAATGCAATTATGCATGGTTCTATACGTGTGTGTGTGTGTGTGTGTGTGTGTATGTATATTTGGGTATTAACTCACACACAGTATGGTGTATAAGTATGTGCACAGTGTAGCACAATTTGATTTAAAACGAGAATCATTTGATTATGTAGACAAAAAAGTAATTCAATCTAAAACTCTTTCAATATTTTACTTTAAAAAAAACCGAATTTGAAGGAAATCTTTTGAATTTTCATTGTGTAGCCTAGCCTTATATAAAAGTTATACAAAGTCATCCTATTGAATTCAGTTTATCTAATTACATATGATTATTTTAGATCTGTGCGGATGGCTTACCTATAATTTTGGTGTTTTCAAAAGATTAACTAATTTTCATCCTGTTCAAGTTACTTAAAAGTGCGAAAACAATCTATTTTCTATAGCTTCTAAACCAGACGATTATAGGGATTAGATTATCGAAAACTTTGAATATATTTTTGTTACCTAGAAGTTAGTTCTAGAAGTTTAGTTCTAGTTTCTTGGCCTGGGGAGATTTTTTTGTCTTACAAGATAATAATTATTATGAAGTTTCAAAGACTTTTGATATAAAAACTTGAAAAACACTTGCAGATTTATAAATGGTACGTTCAGTTAAAATACATGATCAATATATATATGTGTGTATGCAAATGAATTTCAAACCACATAATAAATAAGCAATTGGAATTATAAAATGCTTTTAGCTCTGATAACAACAACCTACTATAAATATTACTTATTTATTTATGCGAACACAACGCCCCTTAATAAATACATTAAGTATATAGAACATTCATAAATTGACATACTGTGTAAACACAAACACAAACACTGAGAGCAAATCTTGCTTAGTGGAAACACTGATTAAGATTTATCTGTAACTTTAACAAAGTGAATTACTAGAACAAATCATGTTAGCTGTATGTTAACTTTTCGTTGACAACGTTAAAACTAACGAAGTGGGAAGTAAAGTAAACTTCAATGAGTCATAGACATATACTATATATATTATGTACTCCTTGGTAGCATGCCATGTGTTTTCTATTAGATCTGAGCATGAGAAGAGGAGAGGGAGGATGGGTGATATATTTATTTGGCGATTGAGTCATGTCAGCTGTTCGGGGCGGCGACCTTGATAACCGCATGCGCTGGCATTTCGTCAATGCTCACACACACACTCACAAACGCATGAATCAGGAGTTCGTGTCGAATCAAGGACCAAGAAGCTAAAGGTCAACCATTAACTCATTAACCTTGCCTAGCTTACCCTGCCTGCCTTACCTGCCTAACAGAACCTCTTACACTCTCTCTCTCTGAAGTATTTCACTGGAACTCAATAGATATATATATATTTTTTGTTGGCATTATGAGTAATGAGGTGTTAAATCTGCCGCTGTTGAGGTTAGTTTTCACACACAGAGTTTTGGGATTGGTCATTGAATGAATTTCGAATGACAATTCAAGGTCAACACAAAATTTCCAGTAATGCATTACATTCTCAAGGATTAACCCTTACTTGAAAAGTGCTCAATGAAATCGAATTGTTAATGGAGGGATTATTTTTATTCAACACAATTTCTGTTTAAAACATATATCGCAAACAAATTGTTAGTGTATTCTAACAAATAGAATTAACTTAAATGAAATGTTATAAAGATTTTGAGATTTAATCATTGTAAGTATACAAAATTTGATTATGATGATTGATTTTTTAATGATTTTGAAGGAGTTAAGTACTAGAACACTTGAAAAGTGAGAGAACTGTAGATTATATATATCATCGACATATTCATCGTCTTAAACATTCTTTCTTAGTCACGATCCCTTTAAGAAATTTAAATTATTCGAACTCAATGTTAAAGAAGAAATCCTAAAAAATCTTCAGGAACTTTGGGTTCACTTTTACAAATACATAGATATATATATATTTATATACTTTTATATAAAATATATAGACCTGACTTAAATGAAATGTTATACAAGATTTTTGAGATTTAATCTTCAACTATATGAACAAATTTTTGTTACTACATTTTTGTATGATTTTGAAGGAGTTAAGTAGTAAAGAACTAATAGCTTTTTGAAGGAAGGTTTCTTATTTTTATTTGCCAAATCAAAATACTAAAAATTTACGGCTTAAAATCTCAGGCCAGTGATATATGGCTGCCTTATGTCTTTCATGTGGTTCCTGGAAGGCGACAGGATCGGTAGCGCTTCAACTTCCGGTTCGGTTCTTTCAATGAGTTGGGTTTTTTCGTACTTCTTCGTACTATCGATATACATGTAGATGGATGTTATACATATGTTGTAGAATGTAGTATTTTGTGTTAATGTTGCTCTTGTTGTTTTTGCGTTGTGTTGTGTTGCGTTGTGTGTTTGCTGTGCTTTTTACCATTTCCGCTTGTCAAACATTTGTCGGCTTTTAGCTTATTGCCAACTGTGTGTGTGTGTATGTGTGTTTGTGTGTGTGTGTGTGTGTGTGTGTGTGTGTGTGAGATTGCAAAACAAGCCTACACGAAGCTGACGACGAGTTGTATCGGTTGTACTCGTACTTGTACTCGTCTGTCCATCAATGTATGTACATACCCGCTTGTTATGTCTGCCGATCTGTCTGACTGTCTGTCTGTCTATCTGTCCATACGGCGTATTCATCATGAGTAGTATTTGTTGTTGTTTGTTGTTAGTTTTCGCGCATTTCATCGCATATTTACGTAGGCCATTCAAGTCAAGTTAACGCCTATATTTATTGACTTATTTCCTTAGTTGTATGCGTGTCTCTCTCTCTCTCGGTCTCTCGCTCTCTCTCTCTCTTTGTGTTTTGCTCAATGACTTAAACTCCATTTACCGTTTCTTTCTACTGATGATGTCACACTAAACCTTTGCATATCCGAAACGTTTATCAATTTGAGTACTAGAATAATAAAGACTTTTATGTAATAAACTTGTTTAAGATTTTCCTATTAATCATTCTTTTTTCTTTTAAGTTCCAGAGAAGCAGAACGTTCTGTAAATACGCAACATCAGATTGGTAAGTTTTTTTTTCGGGTTTTAGAAACTATTATCTTAAGGATAACCTTTACTGAAAGGTACAAAAAGTTTTTGAGATTGTTTGAGGTTAGGTTTAGAGTTAGGATTGTTCTCCTTAGAAGGTTCTTTTGCATAGCAACTGAAGATATCTTAATCTTTAATCCTGACTAATCGTTCGGTCTGAACGTTGGGTTAATTGTTAGGATTATCTCCGGTCAAATGGTTTACAAATTGAATAGAAAATATTATCAAGTTTAGGTTTTTTCTTTAAATCTTTTTGTATTTTACATGTTTGGGTCTACACAAAGAAAAATATATATAATCTAGGTCATTATCATTCGCCTACATTCATTATATCGGAATTTCCCATTCTTAAAAACAACCCATTGATGTTACTCTAGTTTTAACCCATTAACAGTTTTGGCTTATCGGGCATTACGTGTCACACACACACACAAACATACATACCACCCTCCCACCCTCTCTCACCCAAATAAACACTCATGCTTGTAGCATACATTCGTTGACTATATCTATATGTATATATATCGTATAAACGACGCGTTTGCAGTCTAATCATTCGTTCCGAGAAAGTTGCTCTGAATCACTTGGCCATAAACCCCCCCCCCCCAACAACCCCTTTACACATTTCTAAGGCGTCTGATATCTGTACAAAATTAAAACTAAAAGAAAAACGTTGCGAAACAAATAAAATGAATCTGTCAGTTATATATATATATAAATATATATATGTGTCGTAGGTCAGGAATTTGAATTTTTTCGTTGAATCTTTTTTCGGGCTGCTTGCCAGAAAGTGAAACAAAAATGTCTTCAAATAAAGAACAAAAAACATTGTGACACATCATTTTGATAGGATTTATTTATGTTTTTTTTTTTAATTGTTTGGTTTTTGGTTACAGTTTTTGGTATTCGGTTTCGTTTTTCAATCGCACCTTTTCGATTTCGATTTCGTTTAGCCGCTTATCATATCTCTCTCTTTCTCTCTCTATCTCTCCTTCTCTTTCGCCTCAATTGTCATTCAAACGAGCGAACAACAACAACAGCAAGGCGACACCTAAAGACAAATTGGTTAAACGTGCTACAAATTAATTCATAAATACAAACTGACGCTAAAGGTGAACACTAAACAATAACTGACGATCCCAAACGATCCATCCAACTAATCCATCGATCGAATCAAACCAAACCAAAGCGCGATTGCCCAAGACGAACCCGGGAAACGATTTGTCGTCGTTTGTCATTAATCGTCGTCGTCGTCGTCGTCGTCTTCGATGTAGTCGTATTTCTAGCCATATTTCAATATTTATTAATATCTATTGCACGATTCGACAGCTGGACAGATAGCTTCAGTCAGTCTGTCAGTTCGTCAGTCAGTTTGTCAGTTTCTTCCTCTATCATTTGCATGGACAGTTCATTAATTGAATTGACGATCAAATCTATTGAATATATATGTATATATATATGTTTGTGTGTGGGTCAATTGATTGCCAAAGGGTTGAAACACGGCCTTTTAATGATCCATGCCCCAAATGCATTGCTAAATCGGAATAAGTTTATAGTTTATAGGATTTTTCTGAGTTTTTTTTACTGATTTTTGTTAAGTTGACAAAAGAGATTTAGAATAAGAAGCATTCAAAAAGTGTTTTTTTTATACTGATTTTTGAGTTAATAGATTTAGAATAAGTATTTAAAAGTGTTTTTTCTGATCTTTGTAAAGTTGAGTTAATAAATTTAGAATAAGAAGCATTCAAAAAGTATTTTTTCTAATTTTTGTGAAGTTGAGTAAAGAGATTTGGAATAAGAAGTATTCATTAAATGTTATTTTTATACTGATTTTTGTAAAGTTGAGCAAATAGATTTAAATTAAAAAGCATTCAAAGTGTTAAAAATTCGGATGTTCCTTTTTTGTATCCTTTTCTTAATATATTTTAAATAAATAAATTAATAGAAAACATCAAATGCAATTATTGAGCAATGATTGCAATTTTTTGCTAAAAGATATGTAATAATTTTATTTAAAGTATTTTGTAATTAATTAATGTAATTTTATTATTTGATACTTTAATGATATTTTTTTTGGAAACAAAAAAAACTTCAAAAGTTAGTGAGTATCTTTTTAAAGGAAACATACCGTGAAAGCTATCAAAAAGCCATAAGAATTAATAATAATAGGTGAAAAGTCATTTTAATCAAATGGTACTTAAAGCGTTTTTTGCTTAAATTTGCTAATCATCAACCTTTTATGATCATCTTATTGCTATATTGATCATTTGATCTTTTATCGTAAAACAAAGTCATTGTTAACCATGCGGGTTATGTGGATTTGGTGGGGAGGGGAGAGGGGGTATCAAGGAATACTTCCTACCATTATGACTGCTGTTGTTTTTGTTTTTATGCCAGCTGTCGTTTGTTTTTGTTGGCTTTATTGCTTTCGCTCTGTTTTCTTCTCATTCCTTCAATTAATTGCGCAGACGCATCTTTGTTTGTTTTGGTTGTAGTGTAGGGGAGGGGAGGGGGGACAATGTCAGCCTTCGTTTCTGGTCTCTTCGGTTGATACGGTTCGTGCGATGCGATCATTCGCCAGATTCCCATCATACATTGTACAAAATTTTGCCACCATTTCAGACAGTAGGGGGAACCATGGATGGCAAAGGGTGGGAAGGGGGTGTTGGTGGTGGTGGCATATTGTGGTCATGGACCCGCATTGTTGTTGTCATTTCATTTCATTTGTTTATTAATTGCCAAGTCGCACTCAAAGATCACAAATGATAATCGCTGAGATCGCGTTCAGATCGCATGTTGTCCATGCAACTTGATCATACATACTTATAGATATATACACGTATATGTGGGTGCTGTGGGTAAAATAAAAATCATTTGAAGTATGCGCTGCCAACTTCCAACTTCAACTTCAAACTGACAATGGCCATATGGACAATGTAATGCCAAAAAAAAAAGAGTTTCACTTCAAAAGTGAAACGGTTGCTGTTTTTTTTTCTATGTTTTTTCTATGTTTTTTCATTATTCATTTAGAGATGTTGGCTTGGTTGGTTTTTGCTGTAGCTTAAGCTGAAGCTTAACTTAATGCCCAGCCAACAGTTGTGCATCGTTAGATTGGATCACAGTTTTTCATTCACATATATATATATCTATATATATTTTATTCAAATTTGTTGTTGAACAGAAAGAAATGCACAGAGAAATGTTTTTTGTGTTCACTGTATCGTTGAGTTCAACATAGCCAGTGAAAACTGTATGAGTCTTAAGTAATGGCACCCTAAATAATTTTTTGTGCCAATTTACTTCATCATCTATATATATATATATATATAATTTTTTGTTGGTTAAGTAGCTCAGCTGAGTTTAAGTTTATGAGTATGAGTTTTTGAGTACCTGCCGAAACTGCTTCAATTATCAAATTAACACACACACATACTCACATACTGTGTTAAGCCGTTAAATGGGTAGGCGTGGCGCAACGGGACGGAACGGAATGGGACGAAATGGGACGGAGCGGGGCGGGGCAGTGATTATGCGATTAAATGCCGCGCCACGATTGTCGCCTATTAACAAAATCAACTCAGATGCGGGCGGCTGGCGGCTCTAATCGAAAGCATATTTATGAGATATGTAATAACACACACACACACACACACACATATATATATATAGTTAGTGGACGTTGTTGTTGTTACTATTACGAACTCGTTACTGGGTCAGGGGTACAAAGCGTTGCACTTCAATTTCATTACATTTAATAATGTTTAGTCATCAACGCATTTTTATACCCTCAACCCATTACAAATGGGTAAAAAGGGTATATTAGTTGTGTGCAAAAGTATGTAACAGGAAGAAGGAAGCATTTCCGACCCCATAAAGTATATATATTCTTGATCAGTAGCAACAGCCGAGTCGATATAGCCATGTCTGTCTTTCTGTCTGTCCATCCGTCCGTAATTGGTCCAGATTTGGAACATAAGCTCGTTTAATCCCGGGCAGTACAAGTTTGTTTTTGATTTTCGATAACTCATCCCGTTTCCGATATACACATGTTATCGATAACAACAAAATCTTGAATTTGTAAAACTTTGAAATGGCATTTAAAACATTAGGCAAAAATATGACAATCTGTGAAATTTTAACAAAAATCGGTTGAGAAATACCGGAGATATGGAACATTGAAGTACAGGGTTCAGGGTATTGTCATGGAAAATCCGTAAAAAGAGGCTATCATACAGTTGTGTTTATTTATGCTTTGAAATAATAGAATATGTATGATTGATGATCGCAACGATTGCTGATTGAACAGTTCTTGTATTTTGTTTCTAATGATCGATAACTCTATCATATAATCGATAACAATTAAAACGTTGACGAGCGAAAGATATGACTTGCATTGGTAACATTGAAATAATTTAAATCAGCTTGCGAAAGTTTCATCATATTCATTCCGGAAACAAGAAAGATTTCTTGTTTATGGTATATTGTAGTCGCGCTTACTCGAATACTTCTTGGGTTATGCGCTTAATGTTTCTTAGTTGGGAAGTTGCACTCTAAAAAAGCGTGTTAAAGCCTAGTTTTGAGCACACTTAAAATATCTTGCACACACCATACCATACCATGTGTATTCATGCATGAATGAGTGATGAATGAATGACTCTTTGTGTAATGACTAACCTGTTAAAATAAAAAAATCCAACAAAAAAAAACGATAAAAGATACGAAACTAAATGCCAAAATCGCTGCGCAAATATTGTGCAAAAGATTATAAATTATGACGTAGACTCAACGAAACCGAACCGAACCGAAGCAAACCAAATCGTTTCGAACCGAACGGGAACCTGATGTTTAAAGGTGAAGACAAATTAGGCAGCTTACATCATGCATTCAAGCCAAGAGCTAAAATAACTTCGAAAATTATGCGAACTCACATTAGAAAAAAAAAGAAACACATATTGCCGAAAGGCTTGCAATTAAGAATTTTGTGTTTTTTGGAAGCGTTTTTTTGGTGGGCGAAACAAAAAAAATTCAAAATCAAAATGCAACTACTTAGCTTTAAGTCGGTTGCTCATAAAGCTCTTCAGATCAGATCTACAGCAAAGGAAATCTGAAGACAAAGAAATATAAATTAATAAAACAAATACAGAAAAACAAAAACTAAATAGGCGAATATTCAATGCTCTTATAATACAAATTTGAGTGTATATAAATTTGATTTTATTATAATATTAGCTGAAAAAATGTTTAATCAATATTTTTGGGAACTTAATCTTTTTTTCTATTATATTTTTAAATGGAAAACATCAAAATACTTAATAAGCAAAAGTTTTTCCTCTTTTACTATATGATATTGCGAACAGTTCTTCTATATGTTCTAATTTGAAATACCTCAGCAAAATGGATATTTGTGCATCATATTTTCTTCACTTTTTTCGAAACTTTTACTTGCTCGATTTTTTTTAATATTTTGTTTAAATAGACAATCGAAATATAAATGTAATACATAAAAGCTTTTTTCAGTTGGTATTTATTTAAGAAATTATTTCAATTCGTAAAAGTTTTGCACAAATATCAATTTTCCTGAGGCATTAAAAATCGCATTTTATTTAAATCTTAAGCCACTTTCTTTTCAAAGTTTAAGTACCCAGAACCGATAGAGTGTGTGTGTGTGTGTGTGCGTGTTTGTGTGAGTGTTAGCACAAATGGCATATGGAAAAAAAATAACAAAACAAAACTTGTCAAAAGTCTCGCAAGCGACACACGCCGGAACAACAGAACAGAACAGCAACAAAAGAAACTTTGAAATCGTAAACTTAAACTAAGAATCATTATGTCAATGTCATTTCGTGCTGTTGTTGTTGTTATTATTCGTTAGCCATGTTTGTGTTGCGGGTCTTTTAGGTCTGTCTACCCCCTTCTACCCACAAAAATCTTTCTGAATTACCTCATATGTTTTGTTGTTGTTGTTATTGTATATTTAATAGCCAACAACGCCTCAGAGAGCTCTTCTGCACTGCACTTCACACATCATATTGTTGTTGTGTGTGTGTTGTTGTTGTTGTTTTCAACATCCATTCTATTCTCAGTGATTTTGCAATCTTAAGTTTCATTCATTGTTCGTTGTTTGGTTGTGCCAATTTTTCCAGGCATCTCATTTGTGTGAATGTCAAGTGCAGCCCTGACAACCATCCAACCAACCAACCAGACAAGCAACAACAACAACAATAATAATAATAATAACACAATGATGATGATGATGACCAAAGCAATTCCAAGAGCACTTCAATACATATATCCGAAAATGTTGCCCCAAGAGATATATATATATACAGATAGATATTGTATCTTTTTTGTAGCATTGAACACTTGAATACATTTCCAGCTAATCCATCAAATGGCATTTTGGTTGAATGTTGCCGCCGCCGACACCTTTTGTTGTACAACACTTGTGAAGTCACAACTCTTATGGTTAATTGTTAATCAACAAATATTTTCGAAATGCTTTCAAAAATCTCTTTTTTAGGATTCCCATTTAAAAAGTATCCTTTTAGCCACGCATTCGTTTGGGTTCGTTTGGTATTTTTTGTTTGATTTAATCTAAACAATGCGAGAGAAACAGCCAAAAAGCTTTAACCAATTTGTTTTTTATGATTGTGGCTATAAAAAAAAGTATGGGTTGCTTTGTGGCACGCCCACTTAGCCCAGTTTTATAGCTAGTTTTAATGCCTTTTGGGCGTTGCTGTTACGGAAGCTGCGACCAACAAAATGTTAAACTATTTAAATACATATATTTTAATATCGAAAATATCATTTTTAAAACTTGTTGAACATTTAAATAGAAATTAATAATAATAATTTCATCATTTTTTTCAGTTTTATTGGTTTTGATACGTAACTTATACATAACATATTTCATTTTTACTCAAATATATTTAAAGTTTTTTTTTTTTATACAACTTTTAAGTGTTTTTCTTTTCGTGGCAGTCTTAATTAAGACACATTTGTCCAACATTTTTACGACATGATAATATTAACGGCTAGATAATTTTATTGAAGCATTTTATTATAATTGGCAGCTTTGTGGTTTTGTACGAAGGCTCCAACTAAATTTGCATATGTTGTTAACAATTTATACAACCCAACGATTTTGCCCAACAACTTTCAATTTTAACAAAGCCATTAAGAACTAACGCCCAAATATCGTATCACTTTGTATTTTGGTTTTATTTGCTTTCAATACTTATCTTTTGCTCCACAAATAGACTGAAGAGAACGTTTTAAATATTCGTTTGGATTTGTGGAGTCAAATTAAAACTATTCTTAATGGAATTATATGTTTATTTAAGTCATTCTTATAGTACGTGTATATATTTATATGAAAATGGGTAAAAAGGGTATAAGGGTTTTTTGCAAAAGTATGTAATAGGCAAAAGGAAGCATCTACGATCCCATAGAGTATATATATTCTTGATCAGCATCAACAGTCGAGTCTATATAGCCGTGTCCTTCCGTCCGTATATCGATCTCAGAGACAATAAGGGCTAGAGACTCCAGATTTGAAACATAAGCTCGCTTAATCCCTAGGCAGAACAAGTTTGTTTTCGATTCTCGATAACTCTTCCCGTTTCCGATATACACATGTTATCGATAACAACGAAATCTTGAATTTACAAAATTTTAAGATGGCATTTAAATAATTAGGCAAAATAAAGATATTCTGTTAAATTTTTATTGAAATTGTTTGATAAACAACGGAGGTTTGAAACATTACAGTTGAGTATGGAGTACGCGTAAAGTATAGGGTTAAGGGTATCGTCTAGTCGGGGTTTCTTGACTACAGCCTTGCTACTTGTTTTTCTTTTTGACCCTTTGTCAGACTAGGTTGTATCGAATGCCTAATCATTGGTCGTACTACCACTATCAATCAAGCCACAAGGCAAACAATATTGGAATTCGAAAAAAAAACCAAATGTAAACAGTGAAAAAATAGAAGAAGAAGAGAAAAACGTGGCAAATGCTGATGGCTTAGCTTATCTTATCACTAGTTGTTGACTGTATTTTTGTAGAATATGGTAAGTCATATTCCATATTTGTATATATATATTTAGTTTCTGCCATATGGTAACATTCAAAATATGATGATGGGGAAAACTGTTGGAAAAATGTTATGTTCTGTTTATTAAGTACCTTTTCTCAATGTGTGTGCCTGCGTGTGTGTGTGTGTGAGGGAGAATAATAAATTATAGAGAAATAAGCATCTTGTATATAGTAGTTTATACTTTTTGGCTTACCCAATCGATGATTGTGTGTTCTGTTTGTGTATTTTCTTTGTATCTATTAAGTTGTCTGATCTGTCTCTGCTTCTCTCTATTGTTTTGGTTTTTATTATGTTTACACTTCTTTTTTTGTTGTTATTATTTTCACTTAGCAATTAGCACACAATTTGGGTCAAGGTTAGTGGGCCCAGCCCGCTAAACACACACACACCCAAGAAACTGCGTTCAGCTCATCAGCATCTCTGCATCTTTGCATCTTTGTATCTATCGTATGTGTATCTATTGTATCTATTGGTTGTTTGTGGGTGTGTAAGGGCGTGATTGTTGCACTTTTAATAAACACACACACACACATTCACACACAAGAAAAAACTCCAGTTGCGAGGCATCTGTCGATACTTCTCGTCAATCGTCAGATCACTTCAGGTTATGGGCTAGGCCAAATGCAGCCGCATACATGCACATCTTTGTTGCCGGGGGGTAATTGAGTGCCACGATCGCTACAATCAGTTGAAAGCTGTTGTTAAACTGGGCCAACTTTGTTTTTTCAAAACAATATTCAACCATTTGACACTCAATAATATTTGAGTTGATCTAAACAACAAAATTCCAACTCAAATTTGTTATAAATGATTATAATTTTCTACTCAACAGTCTAAAATCTCCAGCTTCAAACAAATAGATTTTTATGATCACATTTTGATCCTTGACTTCAAGTTGAAATAAGGCAAAACTCAAACACATAACAATATAAATCTTTTAAATAGAAACTCATTTAATGACTCTCTCTGTGGTGGCATTTTACGAGCGTTGATAATGAATATGAATGTTTCCTTTTATTCATACACACATGCGTGTATATATATATATATATAACGCAGACTCCCTTGGTCCGATGCCTAACGGTTTCTGACAGTGTGAAGTGTTTATTACTTTTGTATTGAGGGGGGATTATATATATATATTTATATATATAAATATATCGCAT
Source organism: Scaptomyza tumidula (assembly GCA_035044465.1). Taxonomy (NCBI): domain Eukaryota; kingdom Metazoa; phylum Arthropoda; class Insecta; order Diptera; family Drosophilidae; genus Scaptomyza; species Scaptomyza tumidula. Next base: position 71,816 of record JAWNNW010000486.1, on the reverse strand, counting down.
TTGTTTTGACTCGCAAACGAATCCCTAATTGATGCATCCATTCCACTCGAATTTCTATTGTCAAGCCAGGGGACTTCTCAACTCCTTCTCTCTCTACCTCTCTTTCTCTCTGTGTTTGTTTCTTGCTGGTGTCTGAATCTGTACACTCAGAGAAACAATCGTCATACTTAGTTAAATCAGATGGAACTGTTTAGAAGAATTCTTTTTTTTGGTATATTATTTTTGATTCTAAATAATTATTATATCAAGCTAATTTCCACCTTTGATTATGTTGAAAGTTATCAGCTTATTTGATCTAAGCTTTAGAAAGACGATAAATTGATTTCCTATATTGATATATATATAAATGTTTCGACATTGTGGAATCGATTTGTTTTACAAAAGTCATAGGTTTATTTGATCTAAGTTTTAAAATATATTTTTTATATTAGTTCGTTAATATATATATATATATATATATATATATATAATATTAGTAAACAATTTTCGAAAAACGAGCAAAGAATTGAATATAATTTTTTAAAATTCAATAAGTTTCCACGTTATATATAATCGATTTTAGTCTTGAAGACTTTCTTCTCTTGTTGAACAGTGTAGCTAACCCTTAAAATGATGATTTGATATGTTTGTAGATTGCAATTCAAAGTACGCGTTAAATTTATGCATGTGTGTGTGTGCTGAAGTATGTGCAGCTGTGTAGCTGCCCCATTTGCCCCAGCGACTGCCACTGCCACTGCCACTGTTCCTGTTGCTGTTGCTTTCATCTTTTTGTATGCTATGCTACGTTTCGGGATTGCTTCTTTCACTTTCCTTTGGTTCAGTTCGCTTATGGTATGGTTATGGTACGGTATGGTATGGTATGGTATGGTTATGGTATGGCATTTTATGATATGGTATGGCATGGTTATGGTACGGTATGGCATCCGTATGATATGGCTCTTTTCAGCTTGCTGCTTTGCTGGCTTCTCCTATTCAATGTTTGTGACGTTAATTAGAACGACGCACCATGCGTCGTTCTGCTGATTCTGTTTTCTGTTCGTTTTGTGGGGGGAAAACTGCATCTAAATGGGGGAGTATGTGTGTGTGTGTGTGTGTTTGTGCTTCTGTTGGATTAACAGCACACGTGTCCGCATCTAGAGCTTATTTATTACCTTTCAGCACCGACAAAAAAAAAGTAAAGAAAAAAAAAAACGCAACGCATCCATTTTTATGATTTTACACAAAAATACTGAAACAAAGATATATATACTATTCTGTACATACTATTTCTTGAGCAAGTGTTTAAAACATGCTTTGTTGTTGTTGCTGTTGTTCGGCGTTTTACTATAACTTAGCTAAAGGTTGACATTTTTATGGCCCAACGCAAAGCAATCGGTTGAAAAAAACAAAAAATCTCCCCTTTTTGGTTGATTTTGTCGAGCTTGCTCATGCAGTTTATTGGTTTTTCCGCCCTTTCTGCACGCTGCACGTGCTTCCTAGTAAACCCCTCCGCCACCTCCCTTATCCCTGCCCCCCTTTCTGGCCGCCTCCCCTTGCTGCTTGCCTGCTCGTTTCCAATTCAATTCCAATTGGCGAATGCATTTATTTCATTTAACCTACTTGCCACATCATACACACACAACCTGCCACACACATGCACATGATTGGTGTTGGCTCACTTTAATATATGATCTTGTTATGCACAATTTGTGCTTGCACATATATATATATAATATTCTCCCGGATATTATCATTTAGCCTAACAAAAATGTTCTCTCAAGAAATGAAAATGAAAATCTCTCAATCCAAAGTTCGTAACTTGTTCGAAACTTTAAACGATAATCTCATAATCAAGTTATAATTTGGCATATTTGGCAGGAAGCCTCACATTAAGATACTTTTTTATATATCTCTATATCTTGCCAGACATATTGTAAATCTAGGTTAATTTGATTTCGTTTGTTGGACTTTAAATTTTTTCGTTTGAGTTTTTAGTTCTGCAGTTCTTTTGCTCATTGATGGGCCGACCTGCCCCTACCGCCTCCCGCTCCGTTGATTGAGTTCGATTGATTCTCTAACTGTTTGTTGTTGTTGTTGCCACCCCACCCCCACCCCCAATCCTAGAGCAGTTGGATCTGTCAACAGCTTGTTACCGTTAGACAAAAACTAAAATTGACTTGTCAAGGCATCAACATCAACATCAGCCATAGCAACAGCTGCTGCCACACATGGAAATTTGCTTTTGTATCTGTAACTCAGCATCTACACACACACTCACACACACACACACATACTTAGTTGTGTGTGGCCGAAGTCGATGGCCCTGAATGCAAAGTGCCATTTGGCTTAAATCATTTGAAAAGTTCAATTTAGTGACTAAAACTTGTCGTGGTGCGTTTTGTTGTTGCTGTTGCATTAATTAGCGACAAAAACCAACAACAACTGTAAGTGGTCAACCTGATCGGTAAGTAATGCTTATATATATATGTATGCGTGTGTGTGTGTGTGTATCTTATAGATACATTTGTATCTACTTTCGTGCACAATGCTCATGTGAAGAGATTTGTTTAATTATGGTGACACATGTTGCAATTTGCCTTTGCCACCCCCGCCAAGCATGTCAACCCCTTTCGGCTGTCGTGTTACTGTGCATTTCGTTTAGTATCTCTTTCGCATGTGGGGCATATGTGGCAGTCGCAGTGGCAGTGGCAGCCTCATTAGTTGCACCAACTATGCAACTATGCAACTATGCGTCTGGCCACGTTCAATTGACTTTTGAGGCGGCTTTTTTGCCTTTGCCACTTTTTTTTTGCGCATGCGCGCAAGCTCCAAGAACAACAACCACAACAACAACAACAACGGCAGCAACAATTGCCGCGCCAATGTCGAAGTTGCAAGTAAAACAAATCGGTAGCCAAATGCCTTTGACAAATGCCGACAACGCCCCCGTTCCACAGTCCCCAAACGCCCCCGAGACTCTTAACCAAGACTCGCGCGTCTCGTTTCAAGTTGCAATAGCAACAACAACAACAACAACAACAACAACAATATTAACTCAAAGTGCATTAAGCACACACACTCACACAATTATGTTGTTATCAATATATATATATGTATGTATATATATATATTTATGCAAGCATTTTATTTATTTACTTTTGTGCATTTGCCGCATAAAATTTGCATAAATAATTTCGCACGGCTTACGAACTGAACAACTCTGCGAGGGGGGAAAGGGTGTGTGTGTGTAAAAGAGTTGTGACAAACATACGTTTATATATATATATATATATATATATATATATACTGCTTGTCCGGCTCTTGCATGTTATGCATACAAACAAATATTTGCTGCTGTGAAAGATTGTAGAATAGAAAAAAACAACACTAAAAGGCTTTAGTCGATAAGTGCCGACTAGACGATACCCTGAACCCTATACTTTACGTGTGTGTGTGTACGCATATATATATATATACAGCATACTTGACTTAACTTCAATGTTCCATATCTCTGGTGTTTCTCAACCGATTTCAATAAAGACTTCACAGATTGTCATCATTTCATCCAATGTTTTAAACTTTTGAAGTTTTCCAAATTCAAGATGTTTTTGTTATCGATAACATGTGTATATCGTAAACGGGAAGAGTTATCGAAAATTTGAAACAAACTTGTACTGTCTAGGGACGAGGCGAGCTTATGTTCCAAACGTTTTAAAAAAACTAAAGAATTAAATTTGTTAAATTCCTGGTAGAGATTTTCTATAACTTCAAAATATGTTGAGATTGATAAAAATTATAACCAAAGTGGATTAACTTTGATTACGTTTGAAAGCGTTTCGATATGAAAACCCAAAATCGCCAAAATCTGTCTCTAGATCGTTGTCAATCGTCGGATTTGTACAATATGTTAAGTATTTGTAACTGAAAGATATCGAAAGTCAAAAAAAGGAAATCAGTTTAAAGCTAAATTCTCACAGATTCTTATCGGAGTTCGTAATCAAATTTACAGCACTTGCAACAGCAATTGCCACAGTTGCCACAGTTGGCAACGTTACGCCTCATTTTGTGTCCGTTTTTGGGGCGTTTCAAATTCCTTTCTTTGTTATTTATTGCTGCGCAATTCGTTTGGGCTTTGGTCATTCGTTCTACGTTCTAAATGTAATAATGTGTGCCTCTGTGTGTGTGTGCGTGTGTGTGTGCAAGTGTGCAAGTGTGTGTGCGTGTGTGTGTAAGAGCAACTCTGGCAATCGATGGGGTGGAATAATTGTAGTCGCGTCGTTAACATTAATATTTATCTATGCATGCGCAGTTTTCTCATTCTTTCTCTCCCTCTCTCTCTCTCTGTGCCGCTTAGTTGTTGCAAATATATTTAAATGCAATTGGCGCCTGCGTCGCGGCGTCGTGACTGTCAGCAGGGCGATCCCAACAATTGCCATATTATATATCGTATATGATTGAATAACGATTAACGATGGACGCGTTGGTCAATTGGGCGTTGGCGCATTTATACTATATGGCATAAAGCTCAACTCGCATCGCATCGTTTCATATATATATATATATATATATATATATATATATTCATTCAACTTGGCTCTGATCGCGAATGTGGCACGTTGTGCGAATGCGAATGATTAAATGCGATACGATGCGGAAATGATGTGCCATTCAAATATATCAACAAACTGCAAAACCATAAAAAGTTATCGTTATATTTCGATAGAAGAACATAAAAGTTATCGATATATTTCGATAATACTGCACCAAGCGAATGAATAATAGATCGAAAACCATTTATGTTATCGTTGTATTACGATAATACTGCTCCAAGCGAATGATCGGAAAATCAAGAAATTTCTTTAATAATGATATTTTTTTGATCGGATTAGTATTCGAAATAGAATCTCGTTTGAGATCATTCTGTTTCTTAATTTGTTCTACTTCTTTTTTTTAAAGTAATTCTTCATTTCAAATACTTTAGATGTAAATCGAATGGATACTAGTTGATCTGTTGGGCTTATCAAACGATCATGTATGAATCTATCGTAAGAACAATTCAATTTCAAGACAGCAACTATATTGAAAAATGCCGAAAATGATCGAACATGCTTTTCATACTGAATTTATTTTTGTTTCTCACGATCTTCAATGATTTTCTAAGTGTAAACTTCAAGAAACTTTTGACAATTCGTGTGGCAAAAAAAAAAGAGTGCTAAATGATTTTGTGAGCAGATTTTTGAAGGCTACTTGCTAATATCTCTTTTAAGCGAAAGTGCTAAATGATCTTGTTAGCATAATTTGGAATAAACAAATATGAAATATTAAATCAATATTGATCTTAGTGTTCATCAGTTTCTAGCTACTATATCTATATATATATATGGTTAGGGTATATGCATAATTAAAAGTTTAATCAATTGATGCTTGTGATAATTATGCAATAAACATAAAATCTCTACTACTTCAAATCTCTACTTCTTCATTTTTGTGGTGAATACATAATCATTGATGTGGATTTGGATGTTGAAAAATCAAACAAATTAACTTTCTATGCGTGCTGCTTGCTGCATTAACGAAAGAGCCTTCAATATGATTTAATTGCTAAAGGGGTTCCAATAATATTCGAACTTGTAAATTGGAATTGGTCAACTTGATGGCCTGCTGGGTTTGCTTGTTGTTTTTTTCCATTTCGTTTCGTTTCGTTTCGTTTCTGAATTTGAATTTCGATGTGAATATATATATTTTGTTTGTTTTTGTTTTCGTTTTCCACGCAAGTTGATTATAATGCTGTTGGCATGTTTATTATGTTTTATTATGTTTTATGTAGGGCTTTCCTCCACCTCCACCTCCAACTCCACCTCCTCTTCAACTTCTTTGACATTTTTTTGTTGTTTGGGTTGTTTATGTTATTTGGTGTCCGAGTTGAAAACCCTAAATCAAATGAAGTGCGTGCTGCGTTTGGGTAATCGTCAGCCATCAACCATCAACTAGGCGCTGTCTAGGCCATTTGGTCATTGGTCATCATTTGACATGCCATTGGCTTTGGCGTTCACACTGTTTTCTCGTCTTGTTTGATTACCCGATCATTATCACAAATGATGTTATTTTAAAGCGGGGAACGGGCAACGGGGGAACGGGGGGTGGGTCAGAAAAAGCTAATGACTGAAGATGATGTCGCGCTGTTCGTTTGTTGCTAGATCTTAAAACTTGATCAAACTTGGCCCGTTTTTTTGTTTTTTACGTTTTGTAATTGCCGTCAAGTCGAGCCATAAATTAATTAATACTTAAACGCTAGCCCCCCCCCCCCCACAACCCAAGAGCTTTCGAACGACCAGAAAATCGAAAGTAGATTTATTTAATTTACGATCATAGTCGTATTATTATTAAGTGTGTTTGCACATGCGCACCAATTTTATAAGGTCGTTCGGTCGTTCGGTCGTTCGGTCGAGATCGTTTCATCGGTCGTCGGCCCTGGTTCTCTATCTCTATCTCGCTTTAACTGAATGCATCCCACTCGTATTGTTGTTATTTAGTTGGGTCATTTGGTATCGTTTGTTTTTTTTTTTGGTTTTTTCGTTTTCGCCAAATTGAAAATCTACTTAAAAGCCAAGCACACAAATTAATTGTTCTTTAACGACACAAAAATATATATATATATATTATATATATGTATACATATGTTTACTCGCTTGAAAGCCGGAGATGAGATTGGAAGATCTTTTAAGGTTTGGTTTTTTTTTTTTTGGAAAATTAGCTATATATGATCATATTTGATTGTTTCTACTATATGTTTGCTGTGTAGCTGTGGGAATATTTTTTTGTGAGTTTCACAATTTAAAAACTTATTTTGTTAGACAGCTAACAGTTACATATATGTTTAGACAACTCTTTATTTCAATCGAAAATCGTGATCCTTTCATTTATTCATCTCCAAGTTTTAATAAAGATTTCTGCGTATTACGGATCACGGATCACTTGAAATAATCTAGTATATCATGTTCAAAATGATCTTCAGATCTACAGGTTACAATAAGCTGCATTCAGTTTTAGGCCAAATCTTTAAAGACCATCAACTTTGTAGAACTACTTTGAAACGTGCAATTGAATTTTGTTTTCGATCATTAGCATATATATATATATATATATATATATATACATATATATATGAGAATTTAGCTGTTGTCGGTGCGTTTGTTTAATGTATGTGTATGTATTTCCGCAACTATCAGATCTATGATAGATTAGGCCAATTCATTAGCTGTCCAGCCTTTCTGCAAGTGTCGATCATTGTCTGGTCTGGTGTGGTGTGGAGCTGTGGTGAGGATCAAAACGTTTTCAATTAGGCCAAGAGGTCATCTGCGGTTGATTTTAGCGGCTCTTTTACCTGCTGTTTTTTTTTAGGGCCGGAGTGCTAATGAGCCACACGTTTGTAATGGAGAAGGGCGTTGGGAGGGAGAATGGCGGAAGCATCTAAAAGCATCGGACAAGCGAGGCAAACAAAGCAAACAACAACAGCAACAACAACACATCACATTAGTGCGAGTAATGATGATGATCAATGAAACTAATAAACAACAACAATAAACGGCAGCAACGCAAATAACAACAACAACAACAACAACGCCATCAACACTCATGCCGGAAATTGTAGAACGTGTTTATGCCACAATTTCAAGTTGTTCAAGCCACGCACTGAGACAGCAGACAATGCGTCAGAGCGGTCGCAGTCGCAGTCGCGAGACATGCGTGCCAACACACACAGATACAAAGATACAGATACAAAGATACAGATACATCTCTACAGATCCCCTTTTCGGAGTTTCGCAGTTTGCAATCAGTTTCAACAGTAGCTAAACAACAAACGACCGAACAAACAACCTTTTGAAGTTACATATTCATGCTGCCACACAGTGGTGCATGCAACACACACTCTCGATCATCGTGGGCGTCAAAACACAGAGAGAGAGTGTGAGAGAGAGTGAGAGAGAAGGAAAGTGCGAGTGTGTGTGTGTGTTATCGCAAAATATGTTATTGCGATTAACGATAAATGTTTTGCAGCACGTGCTCAAAGATACATTGTATCTGCATCTTAAAGATTGTAGCTTGCACTCAACAATCAACTAAAGTTAACGAAAACTTTAAACTTTTTTTTTTATTAATAATCATACATTTTTATTAATTTCTCTAATACTAAACTAACTTATAGAGTAAAATCGAAGAGCTTTTTATTTGTTTCCACCGTTGAACTATTCGAAAGCATTCAAGTTTCTGTCTCTTTCTTCGGCATCCTCCAACGTGCAAATAGTACAAGCACGCACACACACCTACACACACACACACACACACACTGAAACTCTCGCTCGCTCACGCACTCTTGCTGCATGTGGCTCCATTCATAAATTCTCCATTCAGATTTGGATACGTTCGGTACATTCGCTCGTTCGGTCTTCAGATCACGTGCGTGCTATCAACTTGGCCAACGACCAGAGTGTGGGCATGGCCGAGAAGGGGGGTATGTTGTATGGGCTAGTGGGTAGGGGGGTTGGGGAGGGTGGGTTGGCTTGCATTAAGCGACCAAACGTGCGTGCGCCCAACGTTGGGCAGTCAGTTGTAGTAGTTGATTGACCCGTTTCGCTGCCAACTGTTAATGGTTTTTTCTCTTTTCTTTATTATTCACATATCGCGCTAGCTGTTTTTTTTGTGTTTGTGCCACGCCTACAAATGCAGGCAATGTTGCACATTCGAATTAGTTCTCCGGTTGATATCAATGCATCGAAAATTGGATTGATTGTCTTTCAATTGTGTGCTGCATATCAATTGCTTTTATACACTTGCAGCTTATATATATCACAAACCGTATCGGAAAAGAAACTAATCGAATTTTCTCTACTTTTTATTTGATTGCTCAGGTGTGTTTCTAATTGGACTTTATACTTGGAAGAAGACAAAAGCAGAAGCAATATGTGCAACAACGGCCACTGGAACCTTTAACAATGTAAGCAATAACCAAATCAATTAATCGATTAATATCGATTTTATAGTAAGCTTCCATAAACTTGCATTTACGTCAAGATATTAATATCAATAGGACAAAATGTGTTGTTTGCTAAATTCGAATCATTGAAAAAAATTATCGATAATAATCGATTGCATGTATTGTGCGCATTAGCATTATTTACAGTTCTATCAATAAGTAGAGACAAACATCGAAGCTTTTGCGATTAAACTATGGTTGTCTTCCATATATCGATTTGTTATCGATTTATCGATTAATAAATTCTTATATCCTCATTCATTATCCTCGTTTCAATCACAAGCTCTACACAAATTTCGATAATAATCGATAATACTTATATCAACTTGTGCTTGCGACTATTCGCGTCGTTGGGTAACTGGGTACCGTTTCGAACCCTTGAGAACTTTAAGCTGTCTTTGTCACTTGCCTAATGCCATCTAATCTAAGATATATCTTAGACAGAAGAAGAAGAAGAAGAAAAAGTATGTGTGTGTGTGTGTGCTCTGATTAGCTTTGCAACAGTTAACTGCTGACCTCGTTATACTTATACTTATGTTTGTTTATCTTGCTTGTTTCTGTCTGTCTGTCTCCGTCGCTGCAATCAGGCCGTAAATGGTTAATTAACAACAGCGCATAACTCTCACCTGTTGTTGCACCAAACACACACACACACACACACGCACAAACTAAACAATACTACAATGCTTGTGTAGATAATGCTACAATGCCAATTATGTCCATGTCCATGTCTATGTCCAATTTCAAAGTCTCGGATCTCAAACTCAAACTCAATCTCAATCTCAATCTGTCGCTTTAAGTCTTTGTGAATAAGCAAAAGCTCTGTTTCTTGTTTCAGCTTCTGTTTCTCTTTCCATCTCTCTCTCTCTCTTTATCTGTCTCTGTCCCTGTTGTCTGAGCTGTTTACTTGTCGTCATTTGATATGGGGAGCAATTGTGTCACACCTTTTGGACCCAGGTTCCAATTACTTACTTACTCCTCTTTCCAACCAATGTCATTTGTCAATACGAATTAACTGCATCTGTATTTGTAGCAGAAGTATCTGTGTGCGCACTTGAAACTGTTCCACTTATCCATATTCTTTACTGCTGCAGCCCTGCCGCATCCCCAGCATCATCAGCAGCTTTGTTTGAGCTCTTAATGAATATAGAGCTTAAGATTGTCGTCAGGCACTTGACTCTGCATATGGCGAATTCGCTCATGAGGAAAATGTCACGCTTCGTGCCACAACAACTGCACCCCATATGGCAATACATATATATATATATATATCTTTATCTTTCTAACCAATTCATTCTATGCCATTTCCATTTCAAGCTAGTAACATTAGCCAATTTATTTATGTTATGTTTTGCGCTTCGCTCTAAAACCCATCTTTAATGGAACAGCATGAAGGTAAAAAAAATAGAGTTTATATAGACTTTAAATAATATGAAGTTAAGAGTAAAGAAATCCGCACAAAGGAGAAGAACTGAAAGATTTTTTTTTGTAATCAGAAAACCTTTAAATAGAAATAAAGGAATTCCTTAAGACTTAAGAGCAAATAAAACTATTCCTGACTTCACTTAAATGTTCTCGTTTCTAAATAAAACCAAAACGAAGAAGAAGGAACCAAGAATTTTATCTAAATTTAGCTTGTGTGTGTGTGTGTGTGTGTGTTGTTCCCGAGAACAGAGAACTTGGTATGTGAATTGCGAATGAAAGATCATCGAATAAATGCCGCATGCAAACGACGAAGAAAAGATACAAAAGATTGGATCATTTGGCATTTCATAAATCGGCAAAAAAAATATAAAAAAAAAAACTTTGAATATAAATAAAATGCACATGCGGATCGAATTGAATCGAATCGAGTTCTGCATAAGGCATAAAGGCTGTAAAAAAAATCAACGACAACGATTCCTGGAAACGATTCCTCTCCTTGTCTGTCTTTCGATCTTCGGTTCTTTGGTGCTTCGGTTCTTTCGGTTCTTCGGTTCTTTTAGTTCGTTTTGTTGGGGTGTCGCTCATAATCCTAGCCCGATAAATAGCCGCAACGGCATTAAGTCCGATTAGGTTCGCGCGCACTTCGACCAGGCCAATAAAAACAACAACAACAACAACAGACAGACAGACAGACAAAATAAAGAAAGAAAGGCAAGGCACATGGCATAAAATGCAAACAAAGCTTAACAACACACAAAGTTGATGACCAAGGCAACGGCCAACGGCCAATGGCCAAATGGCCAAAGAAAACAAAAGTAAACCTGTACAAGTTCAAGGTCAAGTGTGGGTCTACACAGTAGACACACACACACGCAGCAACAACAGCTACAGATACAATGTTCGAGATGCGCAGCTGCGCGTTGACGACCCAACAACAACAACCCAACAACAACAACTTGAGCCCCAGACAGAGAGGGGCTCAGAACAGCAACAAACAAAAGCATCTTTTGAGTTGTTGCCGCCTTGAGTGTTGCCGCTGCCTTTCGTTTATCTTCTTCTTCTTCATCATGTTTTTTTTTGGCCAAGTTTGTTCGCTTGCTTTATGCCTAATGAAAGCCACTCCATAAGCGAAAAGCACAAGAAGTATGCCAGCTCCAAGCACCAAGATGATGCAGCAAGAACAACAAATACAAAAAAAATGTTTTCCATTTGTTTTTGGGATCTTAAGAAACAGTTCTTTTTTATTTTTGCCACCCAAGCAGCCATTCGGTTATTTATCGCACAGATAATGCGATCGACAGTTACACCTTAAGATACAGCAACATCAACAACCAAAAGATACAGCTACAAATACAAGCAAAACTTTATTCATTTAATTTTTTATGTTTTGCCAACCAAAAACAACAACTTAAAACTATCAAAAGCTGCTGGGTTACTTTAATGTTCTTTTTCCTCTTAGCTTAAAGGTTGTCTAAATTGTTAGTTTACTTATAATTATACACTTTAAAGTTGAATGAGTTAATCCTTAAAGGTAAAAACTATTTTACTGACTAAATTTCTTTAAAGATTGCTTGCAAAATGTTCTTATGTGAATATATTGCTAAAATAATGAAAAGAATTTCATAATAACTTCATATTTTAAATCACTTAAAAAAATAATAAACATTGCTCTAGTCGAGAAATCACGACTTAAAGATACCCTGAACTTTATACTCCGGATTGTCATTATAGTTATACAAAGCTGTAGTTACGAAATCCAGTTTCAAAGTTCTCAAATGCAAAATTTTATTGTTATCGATAACATCTGTATATCGAAAACGGAAAGAGTTATCGAAAATCGAAAAACAAACTTGTACTGCCAATAGATTAGGCGAGCTCTTATTGTCCCTAAGAACGATGTGTTCATTGAGACAGACAGACATGGCTTTATCGACTCGGCTGTTCAAGAATATATATACTTAATGGGTTCGAAGATGCTTCCATCTGCCTGTAACATACTTTAAACCCAATTTCACTGGTTTCAGGATATAAAAAAATGTTATAAAAGTATTAATTATTAAAATAAAAATATTGCAATATTGAAATAACTCTAAAGCTAAGAAAAGTAAGGCAATTTTGAGAAATTTCAGTAACAAGATGAATTTAGTTAATAATATTATTTCAAAACAGTTTTTAGCAACACATATGTAAGAAATATTTATTAGCCTTCTCAAAGTTAAGTTAATTAAAGCTACTTTTGAATAACGAAGTATATAATAATTTAATAAAAGGTTTTTTTTCTTTTTTTGAGAATTAAAGTCGAAATTATTGCCTTAGATAGCAAAAAGATTTAGAGGTCTCTTTTTAGTTTTCGGTGGCAACCCACACTGGACGCGGCAGCGACTGCGACTGCGCAAAATTAAGTTTGAGCTTCGCATTCGCATTTGGATTCGAGTTCGAGTTCGACTTTGAGTTTGGACTTCGCCTTCGACTTTGTTGTTGGCCTGCCATTTGGCATTCACACACACACACACACAGCTTTTGTTGTGTTGTTGTTTTTGTTGTTGTCATTTAAAGTCTAATCAAAACATTTGAAGTTACTTAAAAAACCTACGCAGCTTAAGTTGCGTTTCTTGTTTCGAATTCTTAACTTGTCCGCTTTTGTCGCTATTTCTTGTTGTTGTACACAAACAAACATACCTATATATATGTGTGTGTGTGTGTGTGTGTTGTAAGTTTTGTGCGACATTTCTTAAGCAGTTGGAGTTGTTGCTTTTGTTGTTTCGTTCTTAAGTTTCATGTTGCCCAACCAAGTTTATTAAATACAAAAAAAAAAAAACCGAGACAACAAATCGAAGGCTACAAAAAAACTGTTTAAAAATACAGTTTTTTGTATTTCTTTTTTTGGTTTGTTTTGTTCGAAAAAGATTCCAAATGCTGTCGCCAGTTGCAGCTGCAGCTTGCCACCGCTCTACCCCCCTTATTCCCACCCGCTGCTACTTGTCTCGTCTCTGTCTGACAAGGTCGTCGTCCTTTTATTTGCGATAGTTTTTTTTTCTTCACAGTGTGATAAATTATAAGAAGCATTTGCTATCGCTTTTGGTTCTTCGTGGCCAACAACAATCCTTTGTCTAAAAGGCTTTTGGTGGCGCCACGTGGGTGTCATTTCGTGTCTATTGATTTTCCGTTACTTACTTATGTACTTGCCACATTGTGGCAGAGAGTGCAGTGCACCCTAACAACACAAAAAAATCAAGTGACGACATTTATGGCAACACTACGACGATAATAATGATGATGATGATAATGATGGGCTATATGGTTGTGATAATGACGTTCGCGGTGACAATGCGCCCCATTGCTGCGCATATGCAAATGCATCATGGACAAAAGCCACACAAACACACACACATCTACACACACTTACTGAAACTAAGCCGACAAAAAGAAAACAAATAGAGAAGTGCACTATATATATAACATACATATAGTTTAACCAACATTCACATACCCTGTTATGTGTAATCTTCTTCGGTTTGCAAGGTATTCAGTTTGTTGAGCTTATAACTAACATAAGGCATCCAAATCATGATTGATACCCAACATTCTGGTTGTATTTTGACACAACCAAAGAGAAAAAAAATTAGAAAACATAATTTATTTCAATTTCTTATCTTTTCCACTAACCTGCGACATAGTCGATCATACCCTTAACTATTGCGCATAGGATATATAAGAAAAAGAGCAACAGCCGCGGCGCAAAGCGAACGCATCCATCACAGGGCTTAAGCATGCCAGACTTTGTCTTGTTGATTTTTTGTATGAGTCTAGAGGGTGTTGGGGGCGTTAAAAGGTGGAGTGAGAAGGTGCAAGGGGAAGAAGCAGAAGAGAGCTGTTGCATTGAAGTGCCTGTTATGCTGTTGGCTCAGTGTATAAATGGATAGATAATAACTTGTGAAAATAACTCATGTTGCACTTGACTTGATGTCGATGTCGATGACGATGACGATGATTGTTGCATTGATTCCCGCACTTCAAATGGCACTCACACACACACACAAACATACTCATACATGCTGTCAAAATCATGGTCCATGGGTGTCGTCTACCCCTACAACTTCTTCCCATCATCATCATCTTCGAACGTTGCATGCAATAATAAAAACAACAACAACAACAACAAAAAAAGACTCGACACTGAAATCTGACAGATGCGAAGTGCAACAAACGCTTTGAATTCGTGCCACATGTGTATTGCAACAGGGAGCTGGGGATGGTGGGCTTGGGGACTGCATGGGAATCGCAAATGTCTCCCCGTCTCTGTCTCTGTGTGTGTGTGTGAATTTTTGTGGCCCATTGATGTCAATGCCTGAAACAAAATCGTTTCGATTGTCGCTTTCAAGTGCCATTCAAATTGGGAGTTGAAATCTGAAAACACAAAAAAAAAGACACTCGACTCATTTAGTTAGATCAAGTTCACACACACACACACACACAACACCAAAATATCATTGTGCAACAACAACAACAACAGCAGCAGCAAGATATTTTATTGGTAATATAAGTAGTATATATTGCAATAGCAATACAAGCTGTCTCATCTATCAAACGGCAAATTGTTAATTGAACAGCGTTAACATCGATTTTTCTTTTGTTTTTTTTGTGTGTTTGTGTGTGTTGATAGGCAACGTTACAATTTGTATATCGAAAAAGCAATATATTAAAGTGTATTGTTGTCATTTGGCAATTCACACTTCAAACGGCACTTTTTGAAGCACCAACAAAAATGAGAGACTCAAAGCACTCGAACATGCAATACCACCAATTTCGTAAAGTTATCATCAAGTCGATTCGATTGGAGTCGATTCGAGTGATAATAAAAAACCGTTCGATACAACATGATACAAAATCAATAAAAGAAACTGAAAACAAAGCCAAAGCAATTAAAACTGTACAAACAAATTAAAATTGAAAACAAAAAAAAATAAAAGTGGTTTGGTTTAGTTTTACAACATTCGTTAAAAGAACTAAGTTTCATTCAAAAACAATAAAATAGAGAACACTTAATAAAAGTCAAGTAGGAAATCCCGACTAGACGATACCCTGAACCCTTTACTTTACGCGCAGAGTCAGTAACTGTAAGTATGTGTGTGTGTAAAACATTCTGCATACTCCACTTCAATGTTCCATATCTCCGGTCTTTCTTAACCGATTTCAATAAAAGATTTACAGATTGTCATTATTTTGTCTTATGTTTCAAATGTCGTTTCAAAGTTTTCCGAATTCGAGATTTTCTTGTTATCGATTCCATGTGTATATCGGAAACAGGAAGAGTTATCGAAAATCGAAAACAAACTTGTACTGCCTTGGGATTAGGTGAGCTAAAGTTCTAAATCTGGAGTCTCTAGCTCTTTTAGTCTGTGAGATCGACGGACAGACGAACGGACGGACAGATGGACAGACGACTCGGCTGTTGATGCTGATCAAGAATATATATAATTTATGGGATCGGAGATGCTTCCTTCGGCCTGTTACATACTTTTGCACCAAACCATTATACCCTTAAGAAATATGGTTCCCCTTCAACATGCTTATCACATTTGTCTCTATTCCAGTCTCTAAACACGATACAAAAAACTATTGGGATGGTTCACTGTATGCTTTATTCTCGTAATACGGATGTTCTTCGATTTGCGCGATATTTTGTTCAGGTTCTGTGCTAATTTCTATGTGGTATTCTTGTTCAACGTATCCTCCTCTTCCGAACAATGCGTTTAGTCAAGTAACTCGTCTTCGTTCCGAACTCGAATCTACCCGAACTTGCTCCTCGCATCGGTTTAATCATCATCCAAGGTATCTTCGAACATGTCACGCAGTATATATAATATATCGAGCATCTCATTCACCTCGTACGCATCCCCAGGTTGCCCGCCCAAGTCGCCAATATCGGGTGGCACCTGTAAATAATCGGGCAGCTCGGGCAACTCGGGATGGTCAGGCTGATCATTCGAAGTCATAGCTATAGCTATCTACATATATCTTTGTGTGTTAGTTCTCTTTGCTTGGTTTTACTTATTCGAGTTTGCTTACCTTTTTACAAGAAAGTTTCTTGGCTCTATATATATATTGATTTATATTTGCTGCCGATCAAAATTGCCTATACTATTTAATTGTGTTTTCAGCGTTTGCTTTAGCTCGAATTTGAAACAATTTTACGTATTTCACACAGAAAGAAAAGTGAAAAAACTATTAAAACGCCGTTTCATTCTGACTTTTCAATCTGTTAACGTACATTGACTCAGCTCTGTTAAGCTGCTGTTAGTGTCTTTCGTGCGATAACGGCAATTATTTATATCGATTGTTTGTCCTTTCCACTAAACAACTAAATATGTAAGTAAGCAATAACTTTAACCTTTATCATCATATTACATAATGTATAATGCATTACTGATCCTTGCCCATTTAAGCTGAATTGTTTGTTTTACATAGGCGCAACTGTTTTCTAAATGTGTACGCAGATGCGGTAGAAATCATCATCATCAATCACTTAACAGCATTTGTCCATAGATCGTTATACTATATATGACACCTGCTTGCATTGGAACTTTGCTATTCATATAGCACGTCAATAACTCTCCAAAGAAGACTTATCGATCAATATCTTAAAGGTGTTCAATGTTTTACTCAAATATCATAGAAAAAATCACAGTTAAGCTGCATTTTTGATTATAATTCAATCTATAAATTGATAAGTTTTCCATTCAACTTTGGAAATGTCATTAAGATCAGAGTATCTCGTAGTCGAGTTGTTTGCTTTTCATCGTTTCAGTACTTAGAAAGCTTTAAGCTGACGCGACAATAATATAACGCAGCTGGGAGACAAATTCGCAAATTTTCAATTGGCAACAAAAAAAAACACAATTACCAAGTCACCAAATTTTTTGGTTATGTTGGCCTTATATGTAAATCTGGTGATTGCGATTGCGATGGTGATTGTTGATTGGCGATTGGTGATTGGTGATTGGTGATGATGCATCATCATCCATTTTGGACTTTTAATTAAATTCACTTTCAAAAATACCGCTAATAATCAAAACAGAGAAATGAAATCCGCAAAACAAAAAAAACAGCATCTCGATACAATGCGTAAATTTGCATGTTTGGGGGCGTGGCATGTAGCATTTATAATGCTATTGATCGATCGCATCGATCAGTGTTTCCAAATAGCGTTTATTGGCGTTGGGCGATAAAAAGACGAATACCTCCCAAATAGCGATTTCTTTTGGGGCAATCAGCGGGGCGAAACAGAGTCCCCCCCGTTGCGCATTGTTTTGCTACAATTTCCAATCAAAAGTTGCACAAAACAAAACTAACTAACTAACATATATGAAGCTATAAGTTTTTGGTTAATCCGCAATCTTTTGCCCCATCCATAATAATGCCATTAATGAAGCAATATTTGCCGCATTTGTATAACTTATGTAAGATCTACACACAACTTTAACCTATTTCATTCTGATTTTAACCTAATTCATCTTTTAAGTATTGGTTGTTTAAAGATAAGAGAAACAATTTAGAAATTGCATTTGTTTTGCAAGTTTTTCTCTTAAAATCTTCTGACTTTCTTTCTTTGTACAATATTTAAACATTTTAAGATCTACACACAATTTTAACCTATTTCATTCTGATTTTAACCTAATTCATCTTATTCATCTAAGTATCGATGCTTAAAAGAAAAGAAAAATCTGACTTTCTTTCTTTTTTCGTACAATATTTAAACATTTCAAGATCTATACATTACTTTAACTTATTACATTCTGATTTTAACCTAGTTCATCTTTTAAGTATTGCTGCTTTAAAGAAAAGAAAAATCTGACTTTCTTTCTTTCTTTTTGTTGTACAATGTTTAAACATTTCAATCGATTCTAAAGATAACCCAAACAAAAACATCTTCAAATCTCTTAGAGCTCGAAGTTCTGTCGGAATTAAAATCATTTTGAATATAGTTCAGAACTTTTCGAAGTCATAACTACCTTAAAACTCAAAACAATCGAACCTTAGAAGAGAAATGTCTTCGCATCTAGATTAATATACGCTTATTAGTCTTAGTTTAAGTTATAACATTAATATTGAAAAGATATCAACTAAAAGCTGTTAAATTGAACTTATAAGGAAAGAAAATAAATGGTGATATATATTCAGGGTTAAAAGATATAAACACGTACATGGGAAGTAGTTGAATTGTAAAATGTAAGTTCAAAAAAATATTTAGCACAAAGCGCAAAAATGTTGCTTAAGTTAAGTCAGAGGCAGAGGTTTAACTGTAAACGTTGGTTGGGTTCTACAACAACAACAGCAACTACAAGGTCAGCAGCAACAAAATGATTGAATTCGCACGCTTTGACTGCTTGCAACTTTGACTTATGCAACGACAACAACAACAACAACAACAGTTTGATAAATAGATAAGCGATAAGTTTTATGGTCGGTTCACAGTCTTAACTATACATATATATATATACACGTATATATATATGTTGGGATTTGCCAAGACTGCATTTAAGGTACAAGACCGTTGCGGTATTGGCATTAATCTTCCACGACAGACTTGCCACAAAAGTGTTGTTTTTGTTGTTGTTTCGCTCCTTGAAGTTCACAGTTCAATTGTGCTTACCGCTAATTAGCGGCTTACTTATAGACGGAGAGAAAGAGAGCGGGCAGATCATCATCATCATCATCAGCAGCAATATGAGGGTGTCAGAGGGGGGAAATGGGTGGGTGGATGGGTTGGCAAGTTATCGCATGTTGGCCATTTCGGCATGCCGCTGGCCAACACCATTAACCTGGCGCCCAACATCAATATATCTTCTTCTTCTTCTGCTTCTTTTACTACTTATTTGAGTTTGCTGTTGCTGTTGTTGTTGTTTTTGTTGCGGTTGTTACTTTTAAGTAACCGACCGCGCCGCGAGTCACTTTTTGTTGTTGTTTTATTTATTGATTTTATTTGTATAGTTGCTGGTTGTTGCTTGTTGTTGTTGTGGTTTGTTGTGTCCCATAATTATGTCAGCTGCAGTTCCATAGTCATAAATTTACGCCGTTTCGTTTCACTCATTTTGAACAACAACAACAGGCGAACGAGTGGAATGAAGTGGATTGTGGATTGTGTTTATTGTGTGTTGGCAATGCCACTGTGTTAAGGAAGGCGGGCAAAGAAGCAGACAATCCATTAGGTGCGCAAATATGTACGTATGTATGTATTTGGAATGCAGATTTTAATGGAATATATGCACATATTGAAATTTATGATACCACTTGATCTCTCTGCGTGTGTTCTGTGTGTTGTTTGAGTATATCTCAATCAGATGCCTGAACGTGCAGTTCATTAGTTATGATCTGGAATGTTTTGGGAATGTAATTCTACATTTATTCACATACCTTCAACTTAATAAATCTTGCAACAAATTGAAGTGATATGTGTTCAAATGCAACTCGTTTATTTGCAGGCATTATTATACCCGGAACCCATTGAAAATCGGGCTGAAAAGGGTATAATGGTTTGTGCAAAAGGTAGAAGGAAGCTTCTCCCATAAAATATATATATATTCGTGATAAGCATATTTGATCTTGTGTCATATTTCACACGCAGTTTTTTATGACTTTTCCTTTTTTAACGTTTAGAATCAAGAATCAAAGCTCTTAAAGTAATACGATCTTATTTAAAGGATATCAAATTTCTTAATTCCCAAACCATTTTTTTATCTTTGCAGAACTTTGACAACAAAACAATAAACGGAAAAGAAGGGAATAACGAGTGTAAAGAAAGAGCAAACCAATAACGGTACGCTTTGTGCCTCTCTCTCTCTCTCCAACTCTCCTTATGAGCTTAACGAACGAGACAATGAATGACTTTCTACAGTCGAAATTCGAACGATTATAACGAATTGATATAATCTTAACGCCTCAAAACCCATTAAAACGAGACAACAACAACAACACAAAACGATCGATTCAAAAAGATTCTCAAACGAGATTTAATAATAATATCAAGTGTTCGAAACTTAAAGGAAATACCATTTAGTTGGCGCGATGGCAATGCTTGAGGCGCGGCCTTATAGGCCCTTCAAGTCGAGCGAGGAGTATTTGGAGGCGATGAAGGAGGATCTAGCCGAATGGCTAAGCATGCTATATCCGGAGCTTAGTATCAATGCCGAAAACTTTATGGATCGCCTCGATACTGGCGTTGCGCTTTGCAAGGTAAGCTCTTAACAGTATCTGGAACTTAAACTACTTTAATTTTGTATACAATTTTGAACATTTAGTTGTTAAAATCAAGCTATATGAACTTTGACGAGAATACGTGAAACAACAAGTAATAAAACACACCAAAAAAAAGGAACATAAAACTTTTAAAGTTTTTAGATTAACTTTAAAAGTGTTTGTTTGTCGAATGGGGTTAAAGGGGGTAGCGGGGGTAATAGGAGTGCAAGTTGCAAGCCGTTTTTATTGCCTGCAGCTGTTTGAATGGAATGGAATGGAACACATAAACAAAATGAAATATGAAAAGCTCTAAAGCAAATGCTCAACGGAATGCTGGCAAGGGGGGGTGTGGTGCGGTGTTAGAGAGAGATATGAGTTAAGTTCCATAAAATACACACACACCAATTTACACATGCCTCCGATTTAGTGGGTGAAAACGGTTTGGAATCTTTTCAATGTTTGTTCAAGTCAAGGTGTTAAAAGCGCCCAAGAAGATTAACACATTTTTTTCCCCTTTTCTCGTTTTTCCATTTGCATCAACTCTTTTTGTTGGCAATGCATTCCGTCAGTCAGTCAATCTGTCAGTCAGTCAGTCATCCGGCTTACCCAAGCTCAGCTTTTTGTCTGGAGTTTGTTTAAGGTTCCTGCTTCTGCTCCTGATCCTGCTTTTGCTCCTTGTGGGTAGCAGGTCAAAGCTCCTTAGTGCCATACTCTTCAAATAAATAAGGTTACGTTCGTTCGTTGTGCCTGAATGCGGGAGCCATGCTACATGCCGCATGCCACATACCACAAATGCAAATGTATTTGTGAGTGCTTTAAATGTTGCACTTTGCTACCTGAAGTGGCAACAGTCAAGTTTCTGTTTCTGTTTCTGTTTCACTTGCTGCCCCAGTTTGCGACACTTGCGACGAGGCAAAGCCTCAATGCGGCTGGCCATTCAACCCTTTCGAACCGTTTCGCAACACTTTTGGTACAGCTCAATTTTGCACGCTTTTCAATTAACTGCAAAACAAGCTTAAGTACCATAACAACATTCAATTTGTTGTTAACAAAACAAAACATTTGTTTTTCCATTAAACAATTCTCATTTGCTTGCTTTTTAAAGATTAATCGTTACAATCTTCACACTTGCTATTTCAACTAACGAATATAAAAACTGTTTCTTTTTTGCTTTCTATTTAAGTTTAGTTATTCATTCTTTCATATTGTTGGTAACCAGTTTGTTCTAAATCCTCTTATTGTTATTTAAATTCTATTGATTGATTTTCCACAAAAATCGAAATAAATTAATTTAAATTGATCTTGTTCTTGTTCTTCTCCACCATTCATTCTTTCAGATAGTTGGTATCCTTATTATTTATTCGAAATCCTCTTATTGGTATCTAAATTCTAGTTATATGTTTGATGTTCCACAAAAATCGATCGTTTAATAATAAAATTAACTTATATTGAGTCTCATCTCATCATGAACTGCTTGTTCTTGCTCTTCTCCACTATTCATTCTTTCAGATAGTTGGCATCTAGCTTAATCTGGATACCTTCTTTCAGATAGTTGGTATCCAGTTTATTCTTAACCCTCTGATTGTTATCTAAATTCTAGTGATATGATTCCACAAAAATCGATCGTTTCAAATAAATGAATTTAAATTAAGTCACAATTAATTTACTTCTTGTTTTTCTTAACATCTTTTAAATTTTTATAATTCAACTGAATAATAAATGCTAACAAAGTTAATGCTTCTTATTCATATAATATATAATTTAATGTAGATTTTGACTGAATTTTCGTATTATCGTATTCTTAAGTTTGTTGCGCCGTATCCGATTACTCCGATTACCAAACATTTATTAACATTGTGTTTGAAACTTAAGCTCTCATAATCATTAAAAAATATATACTATATCTATTTATATATACACACATTTATGCGTGTGTGTGTGTGTGTGTGTGTGTGTGTATTGAAGGGCTTCTTCTTCATTCTTTGATGTTCAAGCGCATTCTTTTCTTTTTTTCCTCCCCTCTTACTTGTGAAGAGCAAGAACTAGGACCCTAGAGATCGATTACAATTGAATAAATTGCCTAGAATAAATTGTTAAGAGCGTTCCGATCTGTTTCTGTTGCTGTTGCTGTTTGTGTTCCTATCCTGTCCTTTCGTGTTCGGCATCCCTTGTGCCACATTGCAAGTGCTTTTCTGTTTGTTGCTGTTGCAAATTGCATTATGCCACTTTTAATTACCGATGCGTTGCCGTTTGCTTGCCCCGTTGCCTGTTTTGGTTTTGGTTTTGGTTTCGGTTTCAGTTACGTGGCGCATGCCACAAGCCTCTGTCTCTGCCTCTGCCCATTGCCACAGTCTGCAACAGTATGTATGTGTGTGTTTGTGTGTGCGGTTTGTGCCATTGCCATGTTTGTTGTGATGATTATGGGCGCTGAGTGGCGCTGCCCGCGGCTACTGGCGCCATCCTCGGTCTGTGTGCAACGCCGACAACGTCACGCTGGAGGCCAATAGCCAAGACCTCAACGCGTAGACAATTTGTCTTGACTTGTTGTTGTTGTTGCTGTTTGTTGGCAGGCAAGCAACGAGGCAGACCAACTGCAAAGACTGCAAAGTCTGGATTCCTCCTCTCGTATCTCAGGGAAACATCGCTGCATCGTGCATCGGGGGGGCTCTCCCGCTGTGTTGTTGTTGTTGTCGGTGTTGTTGTGTGTTTTTGTTGTACGTTGCATTGTTGCGGCTATTCCTGAAAGTAAAAAACACACATAAATAAGTATAATGTATCGAGAACACTGCAAAAGTCTTGGGGCGTTTGCGCATTTACACGCCAAACACGCACACACACACACACACACATATACATATATATATATATATAATAATACCCTGTTGTCTTATAAGTGGAAACCTTATCGTATTTTGTTTGTCTTACAATCCGAAAAAGTTTCCAAATCCTTTTTATGCATTGCGTTATACGTTTTAGGTTTCAAAAAATAATCGATAACTATTATCGATTAATAATCGATAATATCAATTATCGATATCGTTATCGTTTTTATCAATATATGATTTACAATTGCACCAGCTTAAGCCTTGATCATGCTTTAGAAACTTTTGACATAAACATTTATAATCTGCGATAACTCAATTAAAATCGGTCAAAGAAACATTAAAGAAATCGAAATTTACGCAAACTTTAACAATGATGGTACGCATAACCCTTAGGGTTCTAGATGCCTTAACTGTATATGAATTCATCAAGTTCAAAAATCAGCTGTTCAAATAATTATTTAAATAACATTTTGAACCAAGCATTTTCAGTTTTTCTTTCTTTCACATACAAAACTAGAGAAAGATCTGCATCTGCATCGTAACGGCAACTATAGGACACAGCCCTGTTCCCAGTTTCCCGTTCCTCGTTCCGATGGCTTTTTGGGGTTATAGTCAGCTAGAGCATATGGTGATGGATAGATGCGTGGAGCATATAATCATAAAATTGCTTTGATCTTCACACAGGGAGCTGTCTTTAAATACCTAAATAGAAGAAAAAGAAGTAAAAAAAAAACTTTATATATATATTTATTTATCTAACCAAAACACACACACACACGCACAAAGGTTGTTTTCTTTCGATTTTGCATATGGCAGGGTGGTGTAGAGAGGGGGGGGGGGGGAGTTGGAGTCTGTATGTTGGGAGTCTTATTTGGGGGGCTGCTGCCGGAAATGTCATAAGCATAAATTTAATTTTTGATAATTGTGTGTGTCGCGAAGCGTTAATGGAACTTTAATTGAAACTCACGAAGCGACGTGAAAGCAGCCAGCAGTTGCAACTTGCCACTTGCCACTTGCAACTTGCCACAGCCAGATACTAACTGTATCTGTATCTTTGCTATGTTTTGTATCTTATGAGGTGAATGAAAAGAAGCAAAATAATACAACAAAAATGAAAGCAACTTTGTTGCATGTCTTCATCACCAATCTACTTCTGTCACTGTGTTTGTGTGTGCGTGTGTGTATGTGTTTATTAATTATGCGTGTTCTACATTAGTACGTATAACTATGTATATATTTAGTTCTGAGCATTGCCAATTAGCGTACTCAGATCGTTAGTGGCAATCATTAGCGATTTGTCTAACGATCCACGTGCAACATACACATACACATATATATATATATATGTATATGGATATAGATACATTGTATCTGGTTAATTATAATATTAGCTGTATTATTAGCAACTGCAATTTACGCACAATTAACCATATTAACCATATGGTATCTAATCTACTAGTATTATCCTACCATAAGCCAAGATCACACCAATTATCTATCATTAACATTTTTTTTTTAAGTGTTGTGCGAAAACACAAAAACCATATTATTCACATATTCCCTTGCTCTTGACTTAAGGAAATGCGCCAGATTACAAATTATAGTTGATTTGGCTTTTAACAAACTTTACTTTCAAGTTAGCTCAACCAAATTTTTTTGTTAACTTTTTTTATTTCAATTTCAAACAAGTTACAAACAAACCTTTTCCCAACAATATATTATAATGAACCGTTCTGTTGTTTTTAAAACTATAATGCAATTTTAAAGGTTTTTCTTCATCTTATATCTATAAAGTATCTATACTGCGATTTTAAAAGTTTTCCTTCATCTTAAATCTATAAAGTATATATACTGTATTTTCAAGTTATTGTTGCTTTAACTTTATTATTTCGATTTAAGTCAAGCTAGAAGGAACCTTTTTCATATATTATAATGAACCGATCTGTAATTTTTCAAAACTATAACACTATAATGCAATTTTCTGATAGTTTTTTTTGCTCATCTTATATCTATATAGTATCTATACTATATTTTCAAGTTAGCCCAACAAAATTGTTGTTTTAACTTTATTATTTCGATTTAAGTAAAGCTACAAACAAATATTTTCCCAGCAATATATTATAATGAAGCGATCTGTAGTTTTTCAAAACTATAACATTGAACAAATATATAAAATATTTTAGCTACAATTTTTACTGTGAAGGTTTTTTCTACATATTATTTGTAAGTGCTTCAATTTGTTTGCATTTTATTTTTCTCCCCTTTTTTGACCAACGATTTCTTGCCGTTAACTAATTGAATTTGATAAAGCTGACGACTGTTTTTAATTGGCCCAAACACTCACACTGCCAATTAAAGCCGATATGAGACCAGCCAAACGATATCCCCCTTCCCCTCTCTACCTCTTAGCTCGCACTTAAAGTCAGCAGCAGCAGCAGCATTGGAACCGTCTGATAATGAATGAATGCATTGCTTACCCCCAGATTCAATTTGCCTTAAGAAAAAGTCAAGTTACGAACGTTGGCGAGAGGTGTGGGGCGTGGGGGGGTGGTTGGTGTTGCTCAATTAAATGGCCGTTGTGATAATGGGCAAATGCCGCCAGTTGATTTCCGTAACAGAAGCAGCAACCGCGTTCATCTATACATTGTTATCAAACAATTGAAACATACATACATACATACGTACATACATACATACATACATACATACATACGTACATACATACATACATATGTACATGCATACATTCATACGTACATACAAAATGAGTCTATGGAAGAGAAAAAAATTAATAATAATTATTCAAGTGATAAAAGTATGGAAATTGTTTGATATTTGGGTTACTGAATGTGTTCGGATATAGTACTTGAAGATTGAATTCACTTAAAAAGAGTATTGAACAATATTACACAACACTGGCACTCTATATTAATATACATATATATGTATTTACATATTATAGTAAAGGGAAAATCAAATGCGACATTAACTGAGAAATGTTCTTTAGTTTAATTTTGATTCGTGACTTTTGTGTTGGGCCCAAAAATCACTTCGTGAGCCCATCAAATTTTATTATGGTTAAACTTCGGTCGTTGCCTTCATAATTGTGTATCACTCGTCCATCGTCTTGGCCAGGTTAACTGTCTTTTTCATTCGTTTAGGCCATGCCCATGCCCATGCCCATGACATGCATACCAAGTGGCCTGAAAAATTATTGGGAATTTTGCCTGGACGCAGTCCAATAGATGTTTCATTCGCTGATCGTTGATCCTATATATATATATATATATATATATATATATATATATATATATATATATGTATATTTTTGTATTTATTTATGTGATCCAATTGTTAACTGTAACACGTCGCTTGGTAAATGATTTAAATGACAATGCTGTTGGATGGTTTTTCAGTAATATCTGTTAAAAAAACAAATTAAAAAAAATAAAATGCATAAAAATATTGCTCAAAAAATTCTAAAAACTATCCAATTTATACAATAAGCAATCTTACATTAGGAATAAACTTACAAAAGGCAGTCTCAAAGCTCCATAAATTTGTGATTGAAAAGGAATTTGAAGGACACGCGTTGTGGACTGCATTTTCCATATCGAAAAATCAGTTTGCAATCAGTTTGCAACTTATACATAATCTATCAAGATATGTGACTGGTTATGTTGTTGTTGTTATTGTTGTTGTAGTCGTTTGGGGCACGCCTTTGCCTACCGTCTGACATAAATGGGTCAGTGATATAGCCAAGCTTTATGACAACTGTCTCCTCCGATTCCCCACCTCAGGCAACAAATCCAAATCCAAATCGAAATCGAAATCAAAATCAAAATGAATCAAATTCATTAGTGCCAATTTATTGTTGGGCATTATGGCCAAGTGATCAAATATCTTATGCATCTATGCAACTGGCCACAGATCGAATGCTACAAGTGTCCCGTAAATGTGGCCAACTGTTTGTTATGCAGCTGAGTTTCATTTGTGGTTGTTGGGGGGAGTCAGCCGTCGGTTGTGTAGTGTCTAATCCGATTTTGACTTTATTGACGTTGCTTTACGTTGTTGTTGCTATTTTTGTTGGAGTGTGCCGTACAAATTACACACGCCAACGAAAATAACGGCAACAACAACATAAGTTTGCATTTATTGTGTTTTTCCCACCACAGTATAACAGACTGTTAAATGCTCTGTTAACTTAACATTGTGCCTGTAAAAAGGAAGAATTACGGTTAGATACATACTTTAAAAGTCAGTTATTATATAGTTTTGACATATTCCTAGCGATAACTATATTATCCTTTGACTGCCTCATCCTCATTGTTGTTGTTTTAAGTCCTTGATTTTGTATCTGTATGCAAAAGAAACGTTTGTTAAAGAACTTCAAAACTATTTTACAACTTTGTAAGAATTTCGTTGTTATGGCTATAATCCTTTGTTGCTGTGTAATCCTTTGATACAGTTGGCCTAACCAATGTATCAATGCTACAACAACAACAACAACATGCAATTGCAACTGCTACAAATTGTATGCTAATCGATGTGGAGAACCCAACAAATAACAAACAACAAGAGCAAAATGCAAAAAGCAAAAAGCAGCGGGCGATCAACTCGATTTGCCAGTTGTTGTATGTGTTGCCAGCTGTGTCTGGCTAGTCTGGTATATGGTATCTGTTGGTGTCTGGTCTGGTCCAGAGGTCTTTATGATTGTTTTACGTTGTCTGATTTATGGAGTGTTGCTGACTAATTTGAACTCGGCCGTGTTAAAGTTCTTGTAAGTGGTCCAGCCGCCACTGTTTGCCACCATTGTTAAGCCATTGTTGTTGTTGTTGGTTGTGGCATGTGCCGCACAGCTTCGATCAAGATCGTTCTGGCTGTTGTCAAACCATAAACTATATACACACACATACATACATACAAATGTCTCCATTAACGGTCATCTGTCTTAGGGATTGCAGTCGGAAGATGCGAAAAGGTTAAAGGTCCCCCAACTTCCTTTCCCCTCCATCCAATCCTTCAACAGTCTCACTGACAGTTGTTAACCTTGCATAGAGGCGGCGCGGAGGGCGGGCGTTGCATGCCGCTGTTCATGCGTCACGTTGTTGCATTTGTCGTGCAGTCTCTCACTCGACAATGGCGACAATCATTTGGCCGACACAAAAGGAAGTCCAAAATCGTTGAAGTCGCCTACGAAATGCGACTATTGTTGTTGTTGCTTCCAGTGATGATTCATCTTTTGTAAGCCAATTAAACGACGACGACGACGACGACAACAAGCCAAGTTTTGCAGCTATTATGTGACAATTATGCTTCTTTAGCCATATTTGCAAGCCAGCAAAAAAAAACAATTCGCTTTTTGTGTTTTTTTTTTTTTTAATGATACCGCGACAAATTGCGCGCACAGCGGGGTCACACTGGCAACAAACGATTTTCTAGCGTGTACACACTATTCAGGCTCACTTTGCTTTGTATGTGTGTGTGTGTGCTAGACAGGGTCACACTTGTAATGTCGAACAGTGTGTGCACATACTTTAACCAGCTTTCACTAGCAAATCGCAAATCGATGTGCGCAAAGTTTTTGCCTTTGAAATTCCGCAAATAGCCTTTGCTAAACATTCGCACAACACAAACACAAACAAACACACACACACACATACATACACAGAGAGCATATGACTTCAAAGCAAGGCCGGCGCAATTCCCACGCATTTTGGGATGCGTTGATGGACTGCCGCCGCCGTCGCTTCTTTTAATATTTTTCTGTTGTTGTTGTTGTGCGACTCTCTTGACTCTTAAACTTCGATAGCAACGCCTGCACGTCCATGTATGTATGTATGTACGTATGTATGTATGTACAGCATACGATGTCACCGAAACTTTGTAAAACGAGTCCAAGTCCAAGCAATTGTTGTAGTTGTTGTTGCTGTTGTTGCTGTTGTTGCTGTTGTCGGTGCCAATAACAGTAACAATAAACAACAGTTGTTTTTTTTTTTGCATGGCATAAATATTGTAAATTGAAAAGCCAAATATGAAAACGCGCGCGCTGTTTAATCTCAACATCTAAATAGATATACACACACACACACATACATACATACATACAGATGTACGTATGTGTGTGGGTTGAAATTGTCGTGTCAACGTTTAAAAAGAGTTCGCGTCACGTTTGTTTAATAAAATTAATATTTACATATGCTCTTTATTTAGTTGGCACAAAGCACAAAAATGCTTTTTACGTTTCTGTTGTGACCAAAACTGGACAAATAGCCAAATAGACATCGACATCGACATCGACTGGCAATTTGCACGATTCACCGCCGCCGCGCAAGATTGCCATATCGCACGCATACACATACATACACACATACATACATACTTACATACACATATAGTTTGAATAGAGTTCCGCTTGAGTTGAGTCAATCTGCTGTTTGCCTTTTTTGGTTAGCCATTTTCTTTTGTTCCTGCTTAAGCTGCCGAACGACACTTCTTTTAATTAGCAACTATTATAATCAGTTTCAATATATTCTTAGCACAATATATCTTATTTTGTTGTTTTATAGTTACACTTTATTGTATATTTTGACTTAACGTTTATTTTAAAAGAAAGGTTTACGAAAAGCTTTACACGAAATGATATTTTACTTTAGAGCTGTATGGTCACACTGGTTGTTGTTTTTTTATTTTTTGTATTATTTTTTCTAGGTAATTCAGTCAATTATCTCTAAAACTTATTGAACCAAACTTAAAAAAGATTAACACTAACAAAGAACAACTAAAAATACTAACAACAACACTAAATTCAACAGCCACGAAAGTGTTTACACACTTCGACACGACCCTTTTAGTAAGGAACTATAATACTTATCATTATCAGTTTAGATAAATTGTTTTCACAATCTCTTATTTCGTTATTTTTCACTTTTTTGGGCATTTGTTTTGACCTTACGTTTATTTAAAAAGAAAAGAAAAGAAAAGTTTAATACATAATGTGTGCCACGAAAAGGTTTACACTAAGTGGTATGGTCACACTGGGTGTTGCTTTTGATTGTTTTATTATTTTTTCTAAGTAATTCAGTCAATTATCTTTTAAACTTATTAAACAAAACTTAAAAAACATTTAAACTAACAAAGAACTATTAAAAATACAAACAACAACATCAAATTCAATTACCAGAAAAGTGTTTACACACTTCGAGCCTTCTTTTTTTTTGATGATGAACTATAATATTCTTCATTATCAGTTTCATAAATTATTTTTTTCATTATTTTTTATAAGTAATTCAGTCAATTATCTCTTAAACTTATTAAACAAATCTTAAAACACATTAACACTTACAAAGAACAAAAAACGGCACCAAATTCAACTGCCAGAAAAGTGTTTACACACTTCCTTTTCTTTTTTTGGTTTGTTTTCGTTGTGAAATTCGTATGTACACAAATAAAAGAAAAACTAGTGTGTCCCTTCTAAACGAGAAGAACAAAAATAAGCCAAGTTTTCACAGTGTGTAAACACTTTGTACGCAAACTGTATCGTATTAAATCGAAATAGGAAGCAATCAAAACCAACCAAAAATCAAATGATATTAACTTTGATTCCTTGAAGAAAAGTTTCTTTTTAGTTAAGTTTATTATTTTATATTATTTTTTGTGCCATTTCTCATCCGTCTCATGCGTTTCATTGCCATTTTGGTACCATTCCCAAGGCGAACATTCTTCAGTTTTATATTTTTCATCAATGTACAAATGTTGCCTCTTGTTGTTGTTGTTGCGACAACATTTGTAACTGTCGCATGCAGGCAGCGTTCGTAGAGGAGGAGGGGGTGGGGGGTTTGAAGGAGTTGTTACATTTGGCGCTCTCACTGCGCGGCCAAAAAGTCTTGTCTTCAACTACTATATCTAATTTGGGCCGAGTCTAAATTCAAGTTTATAACTAAATATGCGCTTAGCAGGTCTAACATATCTATGGGGCGTAGCGGGGCGGGGCGGTGGGACGCAGTAGGGTGTTGCTCTGGAACCCAACACGGAGCTATTGGCCTCGATTGCGTTTGCCACATTGTTGTTGTTGTTGTTGTTATTGTTGTTGTTGTGTTTTTTTTTTAACAACTTCACCCACATTCAAAATTCGTTTTGGCTTTGGCTTTTGGCAGCAAACCGTAAAAAACCAGTTCAGAGTTTGAATTAGTTTTTTTTTTTTGCTTTTTTGGCAACAGTCTTTGTCTTGTTAGTTATATATATATATATATACAAGTTTGCTGTAATACATATATATATACATATGTATAGTTCCTTGATCTCTGTGACAAATTGTCACAACTAGCAAAAAAGCAAAAAAAAAATTCTTTGATCTTTTTTTTTGGACAAAATTGAGATCTTGAGATTATTTCCCACAGTTTGCCACACACACACACACACACACACACAAAAGTGGCAGGTATCGCATTGCAGTTCTTGCACCAACACCCACACACACACACAAACATACACATATATATGTATGTGTGTGTGTGTGTAATCATATGCTGAGTTGTTCATCGTTTGCAATCAAAATCGATTCCGATCAGTGATCTCATCTCGCATCGAGCTTTTGTCCATGGTCGTTTCCCATACCCAAACCAAGCGAGAGCGACAAAGACAGACATACAAAGAGAGAGAGAGAGGGAGAGCGAGGAGTGGAGAGGGCAACAAACTTTTCGGCAAACAAAACGCCTTCTATGGCATTTTGGAAGTACCGTTAGCATTAGGCCAAGTTGGCCCAATCAAATTTCATAAGCTTTTCATATACATACCAACGACGGCTCAAGATCAAAGTGTATGGGTGGTGGGTGGTAGGGGGGGGGGGGCATGTGAAGCAGGTGACCAACACACACAGACACACAGAGAGATGAGATTCGATACACACTCAGCAACTGTTGCTGTTGTTTGTAGTTGTTGTTGCAGCAATCATTAGGCAACGATCTATCATTGCCAAACAACAAGAGATAGACACAGAGAGAGAGAGAGATAGACAGAGAGAGATAGAAAGAGAGAGAGAGGGAGAGAGAGAGGAAGTTGTCCATGAGAACCTTGAACTCTAAGGCAGCAACAACAACAGTTTGTTGTTGTTGTTGACGGCAACGATCGAGACGGCCTTTGAAATCGGTTTTTGAATGGCATAGCGTGGACAGTTTGAAAATCTTTTTAAGACATTTTGATTGAGTTGATAGCAACAACAACAACAATAACAATAATACATAAAGCCAGTCCACAGTCATCGTGATTTGTTGGCCATGCTGGGTGTTAGCGTTAACGTTAGTGTTATGGCCAATTGGGTTAGCTGACAATTGGTGGCAATTCCAACACACTTCACACTCCATTCGACTTAGCTCCTTAACCCCTACACTGCCGCCCCCTCCCCCCTGCATCGACTCTCGTCATATCTGTCCCCTCCTCTCCCCCCACCACAGAGCCAACACAATGCGAATTTTTGTATATTTTTTTTTTCAAAAACGGTTGACGACAAATCCGTTTAGGCGTCGGCCAAGTTAGTGTGCCCACACACACACACACACACACACATCAATAAATATATATATTTATATGTATATATTGTCATCCCCTTTGAAGGTAGGGCATTCAATAGTGATTGCAATCTTAAGTTCATGTTAAAAATCTTTACTTTTATTTTTATTATTATATTATTGATTATTAAACAAAACTTTAAGGTTCAAATTTTAATGATTTTATCTCATATAATTGTTGTTAAAGATACCAAAAAACGTTTCTTCGATATCTTAAGATATCTTATTTGAGTATTTCGATAATGTTAGAGTATTGCATCTGCGGTTATTTCAACATTTATCAATTATCATTATAGGGTATTTGTTTTTGTTTTCTTCAATATTTTATTGATTTTTTTTTAAGTTTTTTTTATTTTATTTCGCTTTTTGCAATGTCATTTTGGAATTGTATTTATTTTATATTGTTTTTTGTTTTTGTTTGTGTTTTGTTTATTTTATTTTGATTTTTATTTGTATTTGTATTTTATTTGATTTTTTGGTGGCAGCTCGATTTAATTTTTGCTTGATTCAATTTTTGCGGAAGCGAAAAGCTGTTACGGGCATTTCACATACACTCACACATACATACATACATATACATACATACGAACATACATACATACATACACACATACATACACACATACATACACACATACGAACATACAAACATACATACATACATACAAACATACATACATACATGCATACATACATACATACATGCATACATACATACATACATACGTACACACATACATACACACATACATACATACATACATACATACATACATACATACATACACACATACATACATACATACTAACATACATACGTACATACATACATACATACACACATACTAACATACATAAATACATAAATACATAAATACATACATACATAGATACATACATACATACATACATACATACTTACATACAAACACTCAAATACACACACACTAACATGCACACAAACATACATACATACATACATACATACATACACACATACACACATACACACACACATACATAGACATACATATAGAGACGGAGACGCTTTTCGCAATTGCCTTTTACCTAACAATTATTAATGCCATATTGACACACATTTTAAAAAGACAGGGCTGTGTAATGGGGAAGGTAGAGCGAAGGGGGGGGGGATTGGGGGGTGTTAAGCAAAGCAAAGCAAGCAAATAATAAGCATAAAGAAAGAAATGACAAAATCTAAGCTAATTACGTGACACAACGGGCTGCCGTTGTTGTTGTTGCAACAACCAAAAACCTATCCAAGCCACCCAATACACCCCCTTACCCCACCCTCTCCACTCCCACCCCACCACCAGCATATGTTGCAACATCTTTATGCGCTTCCTGAACGGCTTTCGCTATTTTTTTTTTGTGTTGTTTTTCTTCTTCTTCTTCTTGGCTTTGTTTTTCAGGCACATGTCACGTACTTGGGCTTTGTTGCATGCAACTTAGTTGCATCGACTTACGCTATATGAGTTGGCCCACTTTCTGTCGCCGCTGTGGCAAAGTCACGTTAATTGCTTCGACACCTGACACTTGACTTGACGCTCAACGTCGAGCGAGACCCCAATCTGACCCAATGCAAAATGCAAAATGGAAAACCTAACCTCAACAAAATTATATACAGAATTTAATGCGAAGCATGAAAGAATTCATTCCTATACATGTTGACAGCAACTGAATGAAATTCATATCAATCCTAATCTGAAATATCTCAGATGTTATAGTTGAAGGCAAATCCTTGAATCCTTGAATAAATATTCAGGTGGAGTCGTTTGTTAATGCTGTTCAAGAACATATATGTTTATGTTATATATATTATGTTTCATACAAAAGTCTTGTTTCAAGTCCTTAGATATTGACTCAATAACTGTATTTGTGTGTGTGTGTGTGTGTATTGTTCAAGAACATATACATATATTATGTTTCATATAAAAGTCTTGTATCAAGTCCTTAGAATCCTTACTCCAAGAACATCTATATATATTTATTTTGTACGAAAGTCTTGTATGAAGTCTTTAGATGTAAATTCAATGTGTGTGTGTGTGTTTGTGTGTATATTAATGCTGTTCCAGAACATATATCATATACTATGTTTCATACAAAAAGTCTTGTTACAAGTTCTTAGGTATTAATTCAATATGTGTGTGTACTGTTCAGTACTATTCAAGAACATATACATATGTATTATGTTTCATACAAAAGTCTTGTTTCAAGTCCTAAGATATTAATACCATGTGTGTGTATGTGTGCGTGTGTATTGTTCAAGAACGTATATATATATATATATATATAGATATATTATGTTTCATATAAAAGTCTTGTTTCAAGTCCTAAGATATTAATACCATGTGTGTGTGTATTGTTCAGGAACATATACATATTTTATGTTTCATACAAAAGTGTTGATTCAGGTCCTTAAATATTAATACCATGAGTGTCTCGATGTGTATGTGTGTGTGTGTGTATATAAATGCTCTTCAAGAACATATACATATATATATATAATGTTTCATACAAAAGTCTTGGATCACAGGAAGTTTCAAGTCTTTCGATATAAATTCAATGTGTGTATAAATGTGTGTATAAATGTGTGTATAAATGTGTAGATATATATGTGTATATGTGTGTATAAATGTGTAGATATATATGTGTATATGTGTGTATAAATGTGTGTATATATATGTGTGTGAGTATGTGTGTTTGTGTATGTGTGTGTGTATGTGTGTATAACGAGTGCATTTCACTCGTCGTCGAATGTAAACGGTTTGGGTGGAATATAAACGTTCGAATAATCTTCACCGCCTTCTTCTTTGGCCGCATCAAAGTATGGCAGACGCTTGAGATGCACCTGAGTGGGTTCAACCGGCCCAGCGACATCGAGGCCATTGAGAATGGTCATCTTGACCAGTCGCTCCTTGACAAGGTCAAGAGCTGCCAGATAGTAACGGCCCAGATGGGTTATGGGCTTGCCAACCAAGACATCGGAAAGGGTTGCCTCACCGCCGCGCATGTCGACAACTCGCATGACCTCTGCCTTGTTGGTTGGCAGCAGGGTATCCAAATTCTCCGTGGATTGGATAGGAAATTGGTCCGTATTGAAATTATCAGTGCTTTCTTGCTCAGTCTCCTCGGGCGGCACGTCCTCGGCACGTTCCTCCTGCTGAAAAACAGAATCGGTTGATTGCCATTTGTTCATTTCGTCCCCAAAAGGGATATATACTCCTTAATCGTAAGGGTATTAGTATCAAAGCGACCATTTTCATTTGCCACGTGGTGTTTTCTCCCCTTCACACTTACCGCGACTTCGACGACTTCAGCGTTGGCCGTCATTTTTGGTACCTTTGGCTGACGAGCTCCATCATCCGATTCCGATTCCGACTCGTAATAAACAGGATTCATGTTGAAGATTTAAAGTTCGTTGCACAAAATAACAACTGTAAATTCTATAGAAATTTTTTTTTTTTTTCTTGCAACTACCTCGAGGCACGTTGTGAGCTAGCGAAAATTTGCTATGAAAAGAACGTTCGAGCAAGTTGACAATTTGATTGTCAAATTTCGATGAGAAAAATGTATGAAATAACAAATCTATCGATAGCATCGAAGGGGAATGCCATTAAAGTTTGACTACTGTTCAGATCTGGTAACCTGTCCCTGGAAGTCTTTCCAGTTCGTGCTTAACTTCCATTGACTTTTACGATTATCGCATCTCTAGCAAGTGCTGCACTACTGCAACAAACAACCAACAAACAACATTGGCACGTGCTGTTAGAGTGTGTGATATCATAATAAACAATGTCGATGTCGACGCTTTCGAAAGTGAAAATCTGTGATGCAGCTTACCAAAAGACAACAACAACTAAATGAAGTCACAAATGGAGTCAACTTCGATTTAGCATGACCGAATTTTGTGTGCTCTAACCGAACTTAACATGTAAGTTTCAAGTGAAATGCTGTGCACAAGGCCAAATGCCCAACCGCGAGAGAGAGAGAGAGAGAGTGAGACCTATTTAACGCCTCTCGAGCCATGCAATGCAACGTAGGCGTCTGTCTAGCCATCTCTTTCTCACTCACTCGCCGTGTCTGCAGCCTTAGCCTATTGTTTAATGATAAGAGCAGCTGCAGAAGACACCAAACGATGCCAGTTAAATACAACTTATACGACATGGAAATACTCTACCAAACCAAATAGTGAATTTCGAACTTCAATCCTTTAATATCAACGCGCTTATTATAATTAGTTTTTGTATTAGATTATGCTAATGCCACGCCTGCATCATGTCAGACGTCAGTAGCCCATTTTTGGTAAGGGGTTAGAGTACGAAACGGTTAAAAACAATAAACACCAAATAAAGCACATTTTGAATGCGGTTCGTTTGAGATAACCATAAATGAAAAATCAAATCACTAAGATCCAAACGACAAATAATAACAATAATAATAATAAGCGACACGAGTTTGAGAAACTTTACTTATATTAAGTTATTACAACAACAACAACAATAACAAAAAAATATGTATGCATAAATGAATATGGAATGATGTTAATGCAAATGCATCACACGTTGCAGTTGTTGCCTTTCGTGTCGTGTCGAATCGAATCGAATTCAAAACCAAATGACGCGAATCCCACAACGTTGATGACATAACCAATGCTTTGTAATTGACGATTGCGGGGGTTGTAGTCGAGTGTTAAAAACAACACTGGCTCTTGGCTCTTGGCTCTTAACTTTATTGAGCACTTAATTATT
The DNA here is from genome assembly GCA_035044465.1 of Scaptomyza tumidula. Lineage (NCBI taxonomy): Eukaryota > Metazoa > Arthropoda > Insecta > Diptera > Drosophilidae > Scaptomyza > Scaptomyza tumidula. The sequence continues at coordinate 33,982 of JAWNNW010000486.1, read as the reverse complement.
TATTTAATCTTGTTTATCACTTGACAACAATTTTCAAAAATACCTGCAGCATTTTAAAGCCAAAAAAATGAGGGCATGATTAAGTTTCAATAATAATATATATATATATTGAACATTTTTTTAACTCTATTTATTGAATGCAAAGTATTTAATATTATGTAAAAGTTTCGAAATAAAATCCAAACTCTTTCAAATAAAGATTTTCTGATTTAAGACTTAAATCTGCTACTGAAATGCATTAACTTTTATTCTCCAAAACTTTCTGTAAGATTGTAAAGCGCATTTCATGATGCTGATGACGCTTATTAGGAATATAAATAATTAATGGAGTCGGCAAACAAATTTCCTTTTGCCCATAATTAGCAATTTGGAATGTTAAGTTTATAAAGCTAATAATACATCGATTTTATTTGAATGGACAGCCTTAAAGTTTAGAAATATTTTTTATTTTAGTCAAACGTATTGAAATATTAAATAAATAGAAATGTTTTCGAACATGAACATGCTCTTAAATATGAAATACTTAAATAATGAACATTGTAAATAATTGTAATGTAGTTTTTGATGAAGATTTCCCTCGATGACCACCGCAATTTATCCATCTATCCATCTAACTATATATTCGTCTATCCATCTAACTATATCTAAATATCTATCTATCCATTTTACAATCTATGTATCTATCTATCCATCTAAGAATCTATCTATCTATCGGTCTATCCATCTAACTATAGAAATATCTATCTATCCATCTAACAATCCATCTATCTATCTAACTCTATATTTCTATCCATCTAACACTCTATCTATCTATGTATCTATCCATCTATCTATCTATCGATATATCTATCTGGCAAATTATCCATCTACCCATCTAACAATATATCCATCTAACTATATATATATCTATTTATCAATCTGGAAATTTATCCAACTATCTATCTATCTTTCTATCCATCTTTCCATCAATCTATCTTATAGCTTCGAAGTTTTTTATGATGATTTCCCTCGATGAGAACCGCAATTATCCATCTTAAAATACAAATATCTATCTATCCATCTAACAATCTATCCATCTAAAAATCTATCTAACAATCTATCTATCCATCTATCTAACTATATATATATATATATCTATATATCTATCTGTCTATGTGTGTAGCTGACATATACGTAAAGTATCTGTGTCACTCCCGCCCATTCACAAAAAAGAAGCAGAAAGCAACCAAAAAAAAAAGCTAGCAGCCAAAACTAGCTAGCTGTATGGTGTTTTGGGCCAAATGAGTGATGAGTGACGAGTGTCGTCTAGCTGAATTTGAATGTGTGATTACAATTTTAATTGTATGTGCGTGTGTGTGTGTGTGTTAGCCATTTTTTGTGTAGCTGCGTGTCAATTAATTATGCATAACATTGCGGCGCCATCAAATTCGTATGATCATGCCACCGTGCACCGTGCAACCGTACAACTCCTGTGTGCCCTGGCCTGGTTGTTGTCTCCCCCCCCGTCATGTGGCAGCAGCAAGGGAGGTAGTTAGGACAGCGGTCGCCGTCGCTGTCAGCCTAAAAATGCCGCGCTAAATTCTTGAGACGCTCAAAAATAAACTTTTTCTAGATTTTTGTCGCGCTTTTTGTTTTTTTTTTTACTTTCAACTGCAACGCGTCGCTATGCGTCGCATTGCTTGCAACAGTAATATTGTTGTTGTTGTCGCTTGTTTTATTTGTGTCTAATTTATTGTTGTGTTTGTGTTTTTTCTGTGTTGCAGCACGCAAATTATGTGCGGCAAGCGGCTGAGGACTATTTGGCCCGGCGACAGGCGCGCAACAAATCAATGACACGTTCGATGACTTCCGGATTGGCCGGACCGATACTTGCCCTGGGCAATGTGCATTATCTGCCTGCAGCCAAAAGTGGCACATTCTTTGCCCGCGACAATACCTCCAACTTTATAACCTGGTGCAGGTAAGTCTTCATTCGAAACAATAACGAAACAATCTTAACGATTAATATCGATAAATTATCGTTTTCGTTTGCAGAAAGAGCCTTAAAATCATTGAGTGCCTATTGTTTGAAACGGATGATTTGATTATGCGTAAAAATGAGAAGCATGTGATACTCTGTCTACTTGAAGTTGCCAGACGTGGCGCCAAGTTTGGTAAGTGCAACATGCAACATGCAGCATCAATATTTGTTACTTATTCGTATGCTTGTATGGATTATAGGCATGCTAGCACCGATGCTGGTGCAAATGGAGCGACAAATCGATCGCGAAATTGCTGCTGATAATAAAGCGAATGGCTTTGGCATCGGCTGCGGCAGCGGCAGTGGCAGTGGCATCGGCATCGGCATTGGTTGCGGCACACAAACCCCAAACGGTTGCTCCGAAAGCGGCACACAAACGGAGACGCCAACAATCGGTGCCGAGTTGGGTGTCGCTGTTGAAACGGATCTATACGATAGCGATACGGAGAACGAGGATGAGAACGACAAGGATCCAATGCTGATGTACGGCCCACAACCACAGATCATTACAAATGATCTCAAAAGTCTCGATGAGATGGTAAGTGTTAAGAAACTTCCCCTTCTTCTCCTTCTTCTTTCCCTTATCCCCTTATCCCTGTTGAAAGCCTTCTCTCTCTAAACTGAGATCGTAAGTGTTAAGAAACTTCTTCTTTCCCTTATCGCCTTATCCTTTTGAAAGCCTTCTCTTTAAAATGAGATGGTAAGTATTAAGAAACTTCTTCTCCTTCTTTCCCTTATCCTTTTTGAAAGCCTTCTCTCTAAACTGAGATGGTAAGTGTTAAGAAACTTCCCCTTCTTCTCCTTCTTCTTTTCCTTATCCCCTTATCCCTGTTGAAAGCCTTCTCTCTAAACTGAGATGGTTAGTGTTAAGAAACTTCTTCTACTTCTCCTTCTGCTTGTCCCTTATCCCTTTTGAAAACCTTCTCGCTCTAAACTCAACCAACTCAAAGCTCTATATGTGTGTGTGTGTGTGTGTTGTTGTTGTGTTTTCTCTTTTATTTCAACGATTTGCTGCACGACTTTTTTTTGTTTAGTTTTGCTTTTGCTTTTTGTTAGCTACTTTTCTCATGTCCATTTTTAGCCATGGCTAAGTTTCCAGTTTCAAACTTGGGCAAAACAAATCAAAAGCAAACAGCAGCAACAACAACAAACAAGTCGAAACAAATGCAATGGTTAATTGTTTTAGACGATTTTGTAGCGACTTTAACAACAACAAGCAATAATTTTTTGCATCGAGCTATAAATGATCCAAATTTTTAAGATCCTTTGTTTTTTTTCATTAGTTTTTCTCTTCAAAAAACATTTTTATCTATTGTTGTAATAATATCTGCTCACATAGAACAACAACTAATTCCAAATACCATTAATACCACATACTGTTATCACTGAAACGAATGGAATGCAAAGTATTGCTTATGTCACGGTATACACCACCTCCCCCCGCCCCCCACACACACCCTCCTCATCTTTTGGTACTGTAAATTAATTTGACAAGATGTTCACCCCACTACACCCCACGCCAAGCCACCACAATACATGCCATGCCATGCCATTCCATTCCATTCCATTCCGTTTCGGCTTGGCTTGTTTCGCCTTGTTTCGCCCGGTGGCGCCAGATGTGCCAACAACAATTACAAAAATCACAATTGCCGATGGTAATTGCAAGTGTGACTTGAAGCAATGCAATGCGATTGCGCGACAACGACGACAGCAACATGCACCAACAACAACACCAACAACAACAACAACTTGGCAATGGACAATGGATGAGCGCAGGCAAATCGGTAAAAAAAAAAAAACTAATGAAAAGCCATGCCAAACATTTCCTCACGCCGCCAGCAACATTGACATGACAATGATGACAATAACAGCAACAACATCCCTGCCTCCCCACGCCTTCCTCTCTATTGTGGCCGCTTTGTGAGATTGTTGGATCGACAGCTGCTGGATAGATGGATAAATCGTTGCGCATTTATTGGACGCAACATGGACATGAACGTGCCACAGCGCATTGCTGCCAACAACATTGTCAGGCAACAAAAACAACAATAACAAAGTGGCCCGGCGGGCGGACATGCTCAATGGATCGATGGCTGAGTGCCTAGCTTGGTCTTGGTCTTGGCCCGAACTGGCCTGGCCTGGCTTAGCCTGGCTCTTTGGCTGTGCGATCACTCAGTCAGGCAATCAATTTGTTTGCAGCAGCAACATGAAGCGGCAGCAACAGCAGCCAAATCAGCAAATAGCCTCAACAACTTGTCGAAAATCAAATGATGTGCCACCACGGCAGCAACAGCAGCAGCAGGAGTAGCAGCAGCAGCAGCAACTGTTGCTAGTTTTGATGCAACTGCAAACAAGCCACGAATCATTTGTCGCTGCCGTTTGGCACGTCCGCATCGTCAACATTGTTGTTGTTGTTGCTGTTGTTGCTTTGTGTGCAATTTATGGCCTGGCCAGGATCACAGCGCCACAACGAAAGCCAAAGCCGAAACCGATAGCCATAGCCATAGCCATGGCTATTGCCAGCGCCAGCTAATCTTGCATGCGTCACAGTCACGCCGTTTCCATCCAACTTAAACTTCCAACAACTCCCCATCCTCCTCCTCGATTCGATTGGAAATCTGTGCGCCAGGCTGCCTGCCTGCCTGCCTGTTTGCCTGTTTGCCAGATCATTTTGCTGGCTTATCGCAATGTTAGATTTATTGTGTGATGTCGTCTTATGCCACAAAGCAAACGCCTCGACTAGCTCTTGTCGCGCGCGTGCCTCTCTCTCTCCCTCTCTCTCTCTCGGGACTTAAAACCCAATCGAAATTATACATCAAGCTATAAAGTTTTAGTCAACTTTAAAGTTGTTTATAATGTTGAAATAATATATATATATTTCATATCATTCAGTTAGAGAGAAACAAACAAACTTTTTTGTAAACCATCTTTAGTTAAGTGGCATGAGGCACGCAGCAGCAGTAGCAGCAGCTGTGGCACAGTTACCACTTTAAGTCTTTACAATACAAACAACTCCTGCAACAGGCCCTGCAACATGCAGCAGGCAACAAACAACATGCCAACTGGCAACTAACTAGCGAAGTTCAAAGGTGCAAATGCGTTTTGTCTGTTTTTCACGGTAGGTAGAAGGGGGAGAGAGACAGGGGGAGAGCCTGCCACCGAATGTAGCTGCCTTACTGCTTGGGCTCCACTCAAAAGGCAGCCTGTCAAAGGCAGCAAAGCGGCAACAGTAGCCAAGTAGTAGTCAAGATCTTCTGCCCCCTTCACTCCCTGACTCCCTGTTTCCCTACGAAACGAAATGAAACGAGGTAGTTGCTTTGGGCTTTGCCTAACTTGGCTAACTGGCTGAGCTGTCGTCTGGTCTCTGTGACTCTGTGACTGGAAGCTCTGTTTGTCTGTTTGTCTGTCTGTCTTTTTGGCTGTTCCGCTCATTTGTTTGATCATTTGTTCGGACAATGGCTGCGCGTGAACTTATGCAGTGAAAAAAAAACCCCAACGAATATAAACTGCATTGCGACTTTTGCCTCGCGCTGTGTGGGATCTCTCTTTCTCTCTTTGCAACTTATGCAATGGCCTGGCCTGGCCTGCCATGGGGTCAGCCTCTGGGCCTCCTGTTTGTATCCCTATCCCCTACAACTCCCTTTACCCACCCAACTGTTTATATATGTTTGTAACATTTTGTTTGTTTCTGTTTTCAGGTCAGAGATTTGGTGGAGAAATGCACATGCCCCTCACAGTTTCCCATGGTGCGCGTCTCCGAGGGCAAATATCGCATTGGCGACACCAAAGTTCTCATCTTTGTCCGTGTAAGTAAATTGATAATGAAATCCTTTCAGTATATAATGCATGCATATTTTCTATATGCATCATCTTGTGGACTTTTATAGATACTACGCTCCCATGTGATGGTGCGTGTAGGCGGTGGCTGGGATACGTTGTCGCATTATCTGGACAAGCATGATCCTTGCCGCTGTCGTGCCCAGCATCGCAGTTCCATACAGGCGCGCCTAATGACACGCAACTCAACCAATTCCGGCAATGGCATTGAGCTCCACAAGGCTCATGTGATATACGAACGGTGAGTAACTACTCTCTCTATCTCTCTCTCTCTTTCAGACAGTTGCCGACTATTACGGTTAAGAGCAATGCATTAAGTTCTTATCATCGGCGTTTCCTTTGTCGCCCGCTAATTGCATGCACAAAGCCGGATCGAATAAATGATGCGTGTCTTGCAAAAAGCTGCAACTAAACTACTAACTAGGCTACTCAAGCTTGAGTGCTCCATTAAGGAGCTCCATTAGGCTATACACAACTAGCTGGTGCTAAAGATCTTGAAATGCATCCATTTATCCACACTTATGGACACCAGGCACAATGCCTGTTATTAACTAGCTAAAATGTTGACTTGAATATAGAATATTGTCATATTGGCATCATAAAACAATATACTATCTATATACCCATATGATAAATCCAGTCTTAGGCTTTCCTACGAACCATATGATATCATTTTTGCGAACAAAGTGAATCATTCTGTCTTACCATTGATAACAGTCAGTCAGTCAGTCAGTCAGTCAGTCAGTCAGCCAGTCAGTCAGTCAATCAGTCAATCAATCAGTCAGTCAGTCAGCCAGTCGGTCAGTCAGTCAGTCAGTCAGTCAATCAGTCAGTCAATCAGTCAATCAGTCAGTCAGTCAGTCAGTCAGTCAGTCAATCAGTCAGTCAGTCAATCAGTCAATCAGTCAGTCAGCCAGTCGGTCAGTCAGTCATTCAGTCAGTCTGTCAGTCAGTCAGTCAGTCAATCTGTCAGTCAATCAGTCAGTCAATCATTCAATCAGTCAGTCAGTCAATCAATCAGTCAGTCAATCAGTCAGTTAGGACAATAAATATGATAGTTAAATTTATACATTTATTGATACATTAACTTTTCGATCTTTTAATAGCTCTAGACTAGTTTGTATACTTAACTCTTCTTGAGATATGGAACGTGTTTTCCAATATTAACTGATTTTCTGGCGCCCCTTTTTTATTACCTGAACAAATTGTTCAGATAATATATATATATGTGTAATTGAATTGTGTCATATACTCGTTGACACTATAATATACGCTTATCATTATCAAAGTAATGGGGTAAGCCGCTAAGACCATATATAAAACATTAATTATCAATTTCTTTTGTCTTTCTTTGTTATAATTTTTCGTGTTTTTCCTTTTTTTTTTGTATTTTTTTATTGAGCAAATAAACTATTTTTAATCTATAACAATTGATAGTAGTTGGCCTGCGTGTGGTCATTGCTAAAAGTGATTATTTTTACAGCATTTCCGTTCAGTCATATATATAGTATAAATATTTAGTTGGAATTGTTATAAATAGTTTGAGATAATGCTAAGATTGCAATACAAGCTATAAATATATATAAATATATATAAACTAGACAATTTGTTCTATTTTTAAGCATATCAAAGAATATTCTTTTATTAACTTAACCTAAGTCAACAAAAATATTTTAATCTTTGGTTTAATAGTTAGATGAGAAATTTTGAATATTTTGACTTTATCAATGAAAAAAATTTGAATAAGGATTTCTTATACGATATAATGAAAGATATCTATAATATAATGTCACGTAAACCGATCGTAAAGCCTTTAACGAACGAAAACAAAAATTTCCCAACTAACAAAGATTTAATTCAAATCGATTTACTTTTGCAGCTCACCCCCTGCAGCTCGTCGCATATTGTCGGCTGGTACAGCTGGAACTGGAACTGGATCGGGATCGGGATCGGGATTGGGATCTGGAGCTGTCTCGCCAGCTGCTGGAGCCAATACAAATGTTACAGTGAAGCATCGTAGTCGCAGTCCGACGCCGCAGCGCAAGTATCTGAATCAGATAACTAAAGATCAAACCAGCAACAGCAACAATGTGGAGCAGCAGCAGCTGACGAGCTCACCCAGCTTGGGTCGGCGCTCCATGTCGCCCAGCCAGCGCAGGCTGATCGATATGCGCAAGAAACAGAGCTCCCTGGACACCTATAGCAGAGATGGACCCAAGTCTTTGCCACTCGCTGCTGTCGGTGACATTTGTGAGGAGACAGCAGCTGCACCAGCACCAGCAGCTGGAGCTGTAACAACTGGAGTAACTGGTGTACAGCCGGAGCAGAGCAGCAAGTTTGAGAACATCAGTGACAATGGCAGCGAGATAAGCGACGAGGGCTATCGTAGTCTGGGCGTCATTCAGTCCAATGCACAGAAACGCGAGTCCCTGCACAGTCAGGCCTCCATGGAGGACGCTGAAACCAATGGTAAGAAGTTCGATCTGCTGACTACAGTCGAACGTCCTTAAAGCGACACACTTCGTTGTTTAGTTAATAGAAACATTAATCCTCTTTATTTGAGCGAACAGCTTTTACTCGTTACTCGTTACATTTAATCCGTCGATAAAGCTGTTTCACTCAATGGTTAGAAGTTGTCAACGATCTGCCAAGTACAGTCGAACGTCCATAAAGCGAATCTTGTTAGACAGACTTCGTTGTTTAGTTAATAGAAACATTAACCCTCTTTGTTAATGACTTTAAATTCCATTTGAGCGAACAGCTTTTACTCGTTACTCGTTACGTTTGATCCGTCGATAAAACTGTTTCACTCAATCACTTGCCATAAATATATGCTACTTGCAACATTAATCTAACAACATTTCCAGCTACAATAGTCTTACTGTTTGTGGAGCAGCTTACTCGCTGCATTATTATAGTCTTACACGTTTTTTCAAACTAACGAGTAGTTGATTAAATATTTTCCACTTACCTTTTACAGTGCGTCTTGATCAAACGTCTAGCGACTCGCAGATCTCACCTACAGATGATCCCGAGCCAGAACAGGAAGGAACAGAGGTAGAGGTTGAGGTGGAGGCGGAAGTGATGCTGGAGCTGGAGACGGGAGAGACAAAGGATGACACAGATTATACGATCTGTGATATGTTGGATGGGCCACAATCATTGCCCGCTGTCCTGGCACTGCCGCAACTTAAAGCGGCAGACGCCTACGTTGATGGACACAGCAAGTTTGAGCAGTCTGGCGTTTACATTGACGATGATGAGATAACAGTGACAACCGACGACGTTGTGCTTGTTGTTGTTGATAAACTAACATCGAACACAACAACAACAACAACAAACAATTCGCAAGGCAACAGCAAGATACCCCGCTCACCGCTTGCCCAGCGACGTCGTCGTCGCAGCGGCAGCATTGGTGGTGGTGGCAGCTTGCAGGATTTGAGCACGCGTCCAACAACAACAACAGCAACAACAACTCTTAACAGCAACTTTAGTCGCAAACAGCCCGTTTATCGTTCGGTTCGTCGACCAGCTCCAACAACAACAACACCATCGCCGCCACCGCGAGCTGTGAAAGCATCGCAGCTGCCACTGGTACGGGATGTAACGAATACGTGGAGTGGTCGGAGTGGAGCAACGCCGCAAGCAGCAGCCACCAGCAAGAAGCGGCCCAGCATCAATGCGGATACATTTGCGCCGCCCACACCGTTTGAGCGTGGCTCCAAGACGCGCTCCTCGCAGATCCTGTACGACAGCAATGGCCGGCGAGTGCGTGGATGCACAGCATCATTGACAACGTCACCGGTGAAGAATCATGCCTCCTCGCCGCTGGCTCAGCAGCTGCTCGAGGCGGCGAACAGTGCCAAGAACGATGCACAGATACTGGAGAAGATGAAGACCCTGCTCTCACGCTATGCGGCTGGCAATCAGCAGCAGCAGCAACAGCGTCCAAATGGAACGACCAACAGTAATGGCAAGAAGACGCCAGTCTATGAGGACTTCACAACCGCCTGGGTGCACAGCAATGGGCATTTGGAGCGTTCCGAGAGCTGCTCGCCGCCGGCAAAGGCACGTTCGAAGCGCAGCTCGGCAGCCTCATCGTGTGGCAGCAACAATTCGGCGGGTGGCACGGTTGCCGCCGGGGCAGTGGTATCGCCACGACGGGAGCGTGGCATGTCTAAAATTCCGGCGCCAGTGCGTCATCATACGGAACTCTATTAACGGCACGCTCGGCCCAGGAGCAGGCCACATATCAAGCTACTTCCAAGTGTCTTCTAAAGGGATCGAAATCGTGAATGTGTCTGCTGGATAATTTGATTATATAGTTAGAGCTTAAGTTAATTAAGGTTAGGGCCAGCTGGAATTGTCCGTCAAACCAAAACCAAACCGTACCGAACTGTACCGAACCGAACCGAATGCAATTGAAGCGAATGGAACCGTTCCAAAAGACCTCAACGCACTTACAGTGCATACAAATACAAAAAATCGTGATTGAACGCAAACAAAAATTAACACTTTGTATTCCAATATGAGAAACGTAAGAGCAAAAGCTTATTTTAAATTGATCATCACAACCCTACCCCCCTTCACCCCTTCCCTCAATCATTCAGTTTAGTTCTGTTCCAGTCAATCGCTATCTATTTCTATTCAAGCGAACTCGTTACTAAAACATCTAGCTCCTACTCGTTGCTTGTTACTGGTTTAACTCACTCGCCGCAAACATGTATATGTTACTTGTTTAATCAAATCTAGCGAGTATTCTGACATACAACAATTCCAACTACAATTATCAACATTTTTGTACTCGCTGCAATATATATTGGTACTCGATATTTCAATCTAACGAGTAGTCTTGAGTACAACAATCGCACTCGCTTTCAACACTCCTTGGTCCTTACTCGTTTGTTTGCAGTGAGTGATTGATTGATTGATTGCCATATGATCATTTAGATCATATATTTACTGTCCACACAGTATCGCACTCGCTTTCAACACTCCTTGGTCCTTACTCGCTCCTCATGTTACTCGTTTGTTTGCAGCGAGTGATTGATTGATTGTCTGCCGTATGATCATTCAGACCATATATTTACTGTCCACAAGAAGTATCGCACTCGCATTCAACACTCCTTGGTCCTTTCTCGTTTGTTTGCAGCGAGTGATTGATTGATTGACTGCCATATGATCATTTCAATCATTTAGATTGATCGGCACTTAGATAGAGAGAGACAGACAGCTAGTGAGAAGAACAACCAACCATTAACAATCCAAACTAAGACTTTCTATACTAAAATTTTAGCGTTTCGTCTTCTTACTTATGACACTATTTGGTCGACTTTCTTCGAATAGGATATAGAACTAAGTAAAGTATACCTACACACACACACAGATGCATTGCACTCGTGATAGATCTTAGTAGCAATCACACACACACATACATGTAAAGCAATGCGTATAATTTTCTAGAAGTTTTACGATTACCAACACATAAACACACACACACACACAAATATATTTTGTATATAGGCTGAAAAATAATAATGCAATTTAAAATGTATTTAAAAACTTGGGTATAGAATATGATAAAAGTATCGAATTAGGACTGATTGTTGTGCGTGTGTCTATGTGTGTGCTTGTGTTTGTGTGTGTGTGAGAGAGCGTGTTGAGTTTTTTTTTTCCAGCATAGTCTTAGAAGAAAAGGAAGATTTATTTTTATACGCTATAGCAAAAGCCATTAATGTGAAAAAAGAAAGGGGGAAAAAAATCAACGAAAAAAAAATGGGAAAGGAAGCTTTTAACAAAAATTAAAAATTCGATTTTACAAATATATATATATATAATGAAAAATCAAATGATACGATAAAAGATAAATCTTAAACAACAAAAATATATATTCGTATGTCTGTTTTAGTTAGAATACATAGAAGAAACATCCGAAACAAATTTTGGTGCTTTACTTAGATCAGGCGAACACAGAAGTTAATTTTTTTTTTATAATTCTATATATATCCCACACAAATCCAAACTTAAAAGCGGTCACAACAAATTTTTTGAATGTCAAGTAATTCGCTTAGTTAAGTAATTAATAAATATACATACACATACACAAACACATACATACTATATTGAATCCCATAACCGTATTATGCAAAAAAACATATATATATATATATAACCTATAACGATATATACATAGAAAGGTCAAAAAAAGCGTTCGTTACAGTTATTATTTGACAATATATATATATATATTAGCTTAATTTAAAGTATAACAAAAATATTAATTTTTTTTCTTCTAATATTTTGTTTTCTTAAAAATTAACATATTTAGTACGTCGTACCTTTATAAAGATATATATGTATGTTTTTCGATGTATGCATATAAGAAATAAAAAAGCGAATCCTTTGTTTACGAACACGCTGATATAGTTTTTAGTTTTAAAACATTATATATATATATCGTATATGATTTGAAGGCGAATTTCAATTTCCGTTTCAGTCACGAAAAAAAAAACCAAAATGTATTTCAAACGGAAGGCAAACTTGTTAATTAACATTATTGTGCCCCATTGTAAAAGATCTATGTATTCTCTACTAATATATATATATATATATATCTAAGGGCCAAAGCTATTGTTATGATTTGAGCTACATATGGATATAGTATACATATATGCGATATACGGTACATATGTATATTTACACAAAAATAGCAATATGACAATTTAATTGTTTACACACACACGCACATTGAACAAATATATATATACATATACGATATATGATATATGTATATATATATTGCTGTGTCAATTTATAACAATTTTTTCAAACTATTTTCCATGTTTTTTTTTTTGTGTTTTTTGTTTCGGAAATTTATGAAATGCAAACATATAAAATGTATTTTAAATACAATTAATTATTATTAAAAAACATATAAAGCAAACTAACTATTAAAAATGGAATAGATTACAATTATATGTATGTATGCAAACAACAACAACAAACATTATTGATTTTAATCGCAAACGTTTAATAATAAAAATACGCCTATATACTAGTAAAAAGAACAACACTAAAAACTTTGTTTCTCATTTGTTTAGAAATCCTAAAAGTTCCTCCTATTTAACATCTCGTTAATCTTGCAAATCTCGCGTAGCAAATGAGTTGGTTTTTTATGTTAAGAGTTCATCATCTATTTTCTGTCTGGAAAACAAATCGCATAATTATTAAAAATACACTGTTATGGCTGGTTGGCTCACCTGTCGTCAACGTAAATTAGCTAGTGCGTATCTGAGTGTCCAATTATGAATAATTGGGCGATGTTCCCTTAAACATTTGGACAGCCAATTAATGTATGCTCTCTCATGCTAAATTTAAATCTGCGCGGTTTTTGTTGAGTGCAACAGCGGCCATCTTTTTGTAAGTCACAAATGCATATCTGAGCTGAAATTAGGTACACACACACATACACCTACATACAGATGAAAAAAAGTGCATACTTTTCTTTGTTTAGTTTGAACTATATTTATATGCGCACATACATACATAGATTATAAGCATCAGATGAGGAATATTTTGTACATACGTATAATGTATATATATATATTAATTGTTTTTTTCTTTAAATACTACTTATGGTTCGCCTAGATTGCCAAAGCCGGCATCTCCTGGATTAAAACGTGCCTTATCCTGGCTTTCGGTCCAAGCTTTTGCAATTATTTGCTTCGTTTTCGAATCACCGCGATTGTACATTTTCTTCATGATGCTAACCAAGCCGTCGGGACTCTCGCTGTCTTTAGCCTGCTCGTTATCCTGCTTTTGCTTAAGACGTTTTTGTATGGAGGTCAGCACATCCCAGTTTTGGTCCTCCTTCGCCTTTTTAAGGTATATCGCAACCATGTCCGTTTTGATCTTGCGATAACTCTTCTCCACATCAATGGCAAACAGCAGATTATTGACGGTCAGTCCAAAGTCTTTGCCGTTGAGGTTGCTCACGTTCAGTTGCAGTGAGTTCTCCGTGTAGTTAACCGTAACAGCGTCTTCGGGACAGTTTTGTACACCCTCCAGTGTTATAAAAAGTTTCACAAATTTGACGCTCTGATCCCAGCCATAGTCTGTCAACTCATGAAGATATCTGTTGGGAGAAACAAAAAAATAAGCTACAGCATCTATTAAAAAAAAGTGTGTAATGGCTTGATTGATTTGATTACCGTTTGGTATCATTGCCAGTTGCCTTACGCTCAGCAGCAAGGCGTGCCTTTATCTCCAGATTTATAATTTCACGTTCAGCCTCTGCCTTTGCCTGGGTAAGCGCGCCCTTAACACGAGCACATTTTGCCTGCTCCAGCAAGGTGACACACTCGGCGACATCGGCGTTAAGCTGAAAACGATCAGACACATGTTAAATGCGTGCTTCTCAATTGCAGCAATTTGTAATTACCTGTTCAAGGGACATTTTTTTTTTGCTGAGAACAATGGATAATTCTTTGCCAAAATGTGCGCAACAGAAGCGTAGAAGTTTCGAGCAATAATGACGCCGGCTTATGGATGTGCTTCTTCTTTCATTATAGCGATACATAATTATATCGATAGCACTCACGACTTTTGAAATTGTTAAGTTTGCGGTCGAATAAATATATACTTTACCAATTTGGCTAATTCGGCTTATTTAATAGCTGTTACCACATTTTGAATTGTCGAAATAGTTTTATTTTGATTGCTCAGCGAATTAATGTTCAGTTTTTAAATATTGGCAACGCTTAACGTAACGGTGCTTTTCCAGTCTTACTTTGGTGTGGTGTATAACATATAAATATGTGTGTAGGGATGTGTGTGTGTAAGCGTATCAAGTAAGTTTCTGTGTGGTTCTGTTCAAGTCGGTAGCAAATAAAACATGAGTCTGGTGGACGAAAGCTTTCCCGACGATGAGTTATTTAAAATGCTCAACGGTACTGGAGCCAGCAATAGCAAAGGGTTCCATCGTGAATATAGCATCTGCTTAGATCTGGGTGAGCTCGATAACTATGAGCGCCACGAGTCGCCATTTTTAAACAGCGACTGCTCGGAAAAGACCTGCGCTAGTGATCCCGTGGGACTCGAACATGAGGAAGACAAACATGGTAAAAAACAAAGCTTAATTCAAGTGTTGCAATTCTATTTAATTTGTTAATCTATTTGCTTTAGCCAAAAGCAATGAATATGAAGACGATGACCATAACGCCAACGCCTCGTCCACAAATTCGCAGCTTGGAAATAAACGGAGCAGCAAGGCTGTATCCTATCAAGACATACACTCGCAATATACAAAAAGGCGCTACAAGCATGTCACCAGCAAAGTGGCCAAATACATTTCGGATATACAAGATCAGGAAAAGCAGCATCGCAACAAATCGAGTCCATTTCAAAGGCACCGATCCATGCCGGAATCGTTGACGCCACGTGGCAACGAGGATCAGCAGAAACTCGACCAGTCGCTATCGTTGGTAAACAACAGCAGCGGCACAGACACAAATGCGCCCGATGATCATTGCAAGCGCTTGGAATTCTATAATGAATTTTTAGAAGCTCGGCTCAACAAGAAATCCAACGATTATATCCAAGTGAAACGCAACTTTGAGGCTATACGTAATGACTATGATGCTTTACGTACTGAGCTTAACAACGAGAAGCGAAAGCGTCAAACAGGCTTGTCATCTGAATCAATTGGCGCCTATTCCATCTACTATCCACAATTGCCAACCAATAAATGCGTTGCCAAAGCAACGCAAACAGACTTGCCAATCGCCAAGTGCAAAAGTGCCAAAGCGACACAAACAGTTTTGTTACCATCATCGAGGCACCTCTCCGATATATCGGATATGCCACTTATTGAATCGAATGCAACGCCATGTAATGATATCACCTACGACAGCAGCGTTGGCTCCATCGAAATACCGCTGCTCAGCGTGCCGCCACCACGGCCAGGTCGACAGCTTCAACTGCCCAGATCTATAAAGCCGCTCTCATTGAATTTTAGCAACGACAGCGCCGAAGTGGATGCTAACGTAAATGGTATGGAGCTACTATTTTATTCAGCTTTTTCGTTGTTGGTAATTGTTAATAATTTTTAAATTGCAGGTAGTAACGGCAATGTTGGCACCAACATGCAGCCAACAAGCTCCAGCTCCAATCGCATCTCCACTGACAACTCGGGCAGCAGTCATCCAAGTAGCAATGACTCCGCAATCGAAATTGATGGTCACCTACAAAGGCGCTCTACCCAGCCGCCGTATGAGC
Source organism: Scaptomyza tumidula (assembly GCA_035044465.1). Lineage (NCBI taxonomy): Eukaryota > Metazoa > Arthropoda > Insecta > Diptera > Drosophilidae > Scaptomyza > Scaptomyza tumidula. The sequence continues at coordinate 17,850 of JAWNNW010000486.1, read as the reverse complement.
ATACAAACGGCGGGAACGCTATGAACTTTGGCCCGATGTTGGATTGGCGACAGCCCGAATGCATCATTTACTTTCAAAATCACAGCAATCGAGCAATCATCGAGCCAAATCCAAACAATCGCTTAGTCATTGAGCACTTGCAGCTTAATCCCCAAACGTCTGTCGCTACGCATGTCAATGGAAATATAAGCACCAGCACGCAGGGCCACGGTAGCGAGGTGCTATTTGTTCAGAGAAAGAAAACGCTGGCTGCCCGCATGTTGCGACTGTTGGGTCCATGTGCGCGTTGCGAAGATCAGAATCAGTCATTGGATGCCAGCAACGATGCCACTTATACGCTTATGGCCTACTCGCCTAACAATCGTTCACATAATTTGCGTTGAATTTGTCCTTTTGCATTTATTTATTAAGCCGTTCAATGTCTACGCTGGCGTTTTCAAATGTACGCGTTAAATTTTTTTCGTTATTTTAACTGTATCCATTAGTTGTAAGTATTTATGCATTTTTTATGTTTTAGTCAGTTTTGTTAGTATTTATGAAAATTATGTATTCTATGTATCACAAATAATTATGTCGCTTTGCATTTCTGTAGTTATCGAATATATTTTGTGCCATTCAATTCTTTAAATATAAATAAAAATACCCTTTAACTTAAATGTATAGTTTGAAATACAGCGCACTTAACATGACTATCGATATGCGTGGCGAGGTGGTCAAGTGATGTGCGAGGGTTTTGCAACACTGTAGTCAGCTGTTTGCCGTTTATCGCTGCCGATAAGCTCGAGTTGTCAAATATGATTGCAATGGCAAATAAACGACAGGCCATCGTCGCATCATAGAGTGAGTAGCTTACTCTATGGGCGCATATATATCAATAATACGGACAGCACGAGAGGTAAGTGTGTTCGCTGTTGATATTTGCCAAATATCGTGCGTGATTCGCCAAATACGTCACGTATAGACGATTGGCAGCGGGAGCGGTGGCACCAGAACACACGACAGCCAACAACAACAACAACAGACAAAATCGGAATCAGAATCGAGTAAAAAGTTAGCGGTTCGAAATGCAAAACGGAGCGGCCAGTGTGTCAGTTATATTACAGCGCTCAACAATTTCGTTTGGTAGAAATTAAAAAAAAATAAATAAAATTTTTGTGATAAATTTTATATCCAGTTTTGGTCAAAATTTAAATGAGTTTCTAAATCAAAGCCATCCAAATTATGCCCTGATGCTAGAGGGCGGCAATTAAAGCAAAAAAAATAAAATAAGAAATAAAAAAAATTCCAATAACAAAACACTGTGCGTAAAATTTAAAGCGGAAGAAACCGGAAAACGGCAACAAAATTCCCAACTCCATACGCTCACCCCCATACCCATCTCAGGCCAATGGTGCTATTGGTTATGCCAACGACGCCTGGAAAATGGATAAGCGCATTAACACGGGCTCCAGCTGCTACGACTACAACACGGCTGTGGCGGCTGCACCAGCGGCCAAACTCTTTGCGTCGAGGATAAACAACAGCAACAAAGCTACAAAGCAGCAGCAACAGCAGCAAACGAAGATTGCAGCTGGTGGCAACTCTAGTCCCAGGTTGGCAGCCACATTTCAGGGCATGAGTTTCAATGCGCTGCCACCGCAGAGCGCCAGCAGCGGCGTTCATTCCTGGCCCAGTGCGCGTCACAACGAACAACAGGCGGCGGCGTCGGCGGCGGCGTCAACGACGCAAGAAACACCAACAACGTATTCATCGATTCCATCGCGCTTAAACAAGCAGCAGCAACCGCAGCAGCATCAGCAGCAGCAGCAGCAGCATAACAATCACAACAACAATCACATCAACGTCAGTGCCAACAACGTGATGAAGCTTCAAAAACAGCTAGCGTTGCCGGTCACTGAACAATATGCGACTGTCATAAGGACGAAGCCACGCAACAAAAGCGAAGGTAAGGCAACCATTTTTATTTTTGCGTTTTCCTTTGTTTCTTTTCAATATGCACATTTCTATATTAATACATATGTATGAAAAAAAAAAAAATTGTTCGCTATGGCAGCACTGAATGTTTAGTATGTATGTATGTACATACGTAGGTATGTATGTATGTATATATGTGTGTCTCTGACTTTTCAAATCTATTTTTGTGCGCAACTTTTGTTCGTACACACGTTCGCCACTTGGAAATAAATTATTTGTTTCACAAATTCGAAAATAAAAATTGGCGACTTATGATAATAAAAAAATTACATTTCGAAATACATTAACTATATATTTGAGAATATTATATTAATAATTCGAAAATTAAATTTACTTTTTAAACGTTTTTACTCAACGTTTTCGTATAACAGTTAAAATATATGTGTAGAAGAGGTGAAATATTACACTTGAAACTGTTATATTTATTATAATTATGCTTTGACTTGCAGAGGCCATCAATGATCTGCTGCAACGCATACCAGACATCGGCCAGATATTCGATGTGCAGAGTCGCATCGGCAATGGAACGTTTAGCACCGTGCTGCTGGCAACGCTTAAGCGTGAGGCTGAGCTGCCGGAGAGCATGCGGCGCAGGTTTGCGATCAAACATCATATACCCACCAGTCATCCGGATCGGATTATGAAGGAGCTGCAATGCATGACCGATATGGGGTATGTCAAATATTATGTACTATATACTATCGAACAAATAACTAGTACTCTCTCTCTTCTCCTAATTTGTGGCTAACCGAGCAATGATTTGTGTGTGTCGACTTTCTGTTACCAGCGTCACGAACGACGTCAGCCGACGAAGCTAGCCGTAGGCATCTCTTCCATTCTACATGTATACATACATACGTACATATGTACGCGCCCATGTACATACGTCATTGCAATTTTTATTTCAGTTTGCCGTTTCCATTGCCAATGCCATTGCCATTGCCATTGCCCCAACGTTTATTGCACTTTCACACACCATTCACGTGTACTCTTCTTAGTTACATGACCGCCTCTCGCTCGCACTCATTAGTGTAGTTTTTCCCATTGGGCTTGGTCGTGTTTCGTTTGTTTATATCAAAAATATAGGCAAGCTTAATGGTACATATGTACGTGTATGTGTTCACATTGCTTGTGCTTTTATGCGCAGACGGTTTTTAGGGATCTGTGTAATTGGGTAAATTGTTTTTGGTAAATTCTAATAAATCCTTTAAATGCTTAATCGATTACAGCCTTTGATATCGATAGTCGTTTTGCTGCTTAGCTAAGATTAGATAAGTCGCACAAGCATACACAAACACACAGTTATCCAAACATACGTATATGTGTGTGTGTGTGTGCTTGTTCAAATCTGACTGGCCAATGACGTAAAAAATCCGCTCAATTCCGCTTTGAACTACCTTGAGCAAGGTTATCGCCAAAAAGAGCCCAAAAATACCAAATGGGCAGCCGGCTTGAGTACCGTAATAAGGGATTGCTTCGGCAAGAGAACGAAACTAAACAGCAGCACACATTGAAGCAATCAAAATGACACTCGCCTTATCTCTCTCTTGCTTTTCCTTTGCGTGGGTCGTTATGGTGGGCGAGAATGGGTGGCTACACATTCATAACAGCAACAACAAAGACAACAACAACATTATTAGTCAGTCAGCCGGCCGGCCGGTCTGTCTGTGTCAGCAAGTGAACTGATGATGCCCTCACTCACTCTCTCTCACTCTTTCGCTCATACAGACAGACATAGTACGTTTGTTTTCTTTGCTTATATCTTGCTCCATTCCATTAAATTTGCGCAAATTCCGTTGCCCAGTTGCGTCACAGCAATAATATACTTACATATATTGAGTCGGGTATGCGAAGCGAGTGAATCGTTGACGCTGTGACGTCGGTTCACCAACGTACACCATAACAACGTGGGCGGCCTGGACCTTTTCTCATACACACAGCTGGTGTTTCTCTTTCTGTTCAACTCTTGCCAATATTGAGTTTTGAAGTTGAAGCAGTGCAAAATGATCTCATCCCAAGTTGCTTTAACTTCAAGCTTTGTTTCGTCAATGCATCGTTAATTGACAGCAAATATGAAATATAGTATACATCTATATATTGTATATAGCCCTGCTAATAAAGTACTATTAAGATTTCATGGGAATTCTCGTATTAGCAGAACGTTAACAAAAACACACACACACATATACTATATGTATATATATCACTATGACATTTGCCCCCAGAAAATGGGTTTAGTTTGTTTATTGTCAAGTTCTCTTGAGGTGATAAGGTGAGATTATATATGAATATGGATATGGATATGGATATATATGGGTAGTCCAAATAAGATTTGATTGATTTCTCTTTCTCGATAACTAACTAACGTTTTGTCTATCTGTTTACAGGGGCACCAACAATGTCGTTGGAATCCATTGCTGTTTGCGCTGTGAGGCATCAGCGGCATTTGTGATGCCCTACATGCCGCATGATCGTTTCCATGATTTCTATACCAAAATGGATGTTCCTGAGATTCGATTGTTTATGCGCAATTTGTTGCTTGCTCTACGCCATGTCCACAAATTTAATGTCATCCATCGGGATGTGAAGCCGAGCAACTTTCTGTACAATCGGCGACAGGGACAATTCTTGCTTGTCGACTTTGGCCTCGCCCAGCATGTGAATGTGACACAGCAGCAGCAGCAGCAGCAACAATTGGCCTATCGATGCGGTCCAACTGCCAAGATTCAATATGCCAACAGCAAACGTCCACGTGAACGCGATCACCAGCAGCAGCAACAACAACAACAGCAGCAACAACAGCAGCAGCAGCAACAAACGACATTGGCGACGACACCATCGGAGGCAGCGCTTGGCGGAGCCGTAAAACGAATGCGTCTCATCGATGAGCCAACGTTGACCAACTGGAACAAGATGCCGCTCAAGCCGGTCAATGAGATAGCGCAGAGCGCCAAGCAGCTAAACATGAATGATACAGGCGATGCATATGCCACAACACAGACGCACGTCCAGTCACAACAGCCGCCGTTGATGGTCACCCAGTCCGAGCAGGGCGCAGTTTCAACCGGCACCAAATACAATACGAATCGTACAGCTGGTGGTGGCGTTGGCGTCGCTGGTGTTGGTGCTGGTGGTGGTGGTGGTGTTGGTGGTGCTGGTAGTGTTGGTGGCGGTGGCAATAGTTCAAAATGTTTTTGCTTTGCGAATCCAACCGTTTGCCTCAATTGCCTGATGAAGAAGGAGGTGCATGCCTCGCGTGCGGGCACACCCGGCTATCGACCGCCCGAGGTTCTACTCAAGTATGCGGATCAGACAACCAGTGTCGATGTGTGGGCAGCCGGTGTCATCTTTCTGTCCATACTCTCATCGGTCTATCCGTTCTTTAAGGCGCCCAACGATTTTGTTGCTTTAGCCGAAATTGTTACCATTTTCGGTGATCGCGCCATACGCAAAACAGCTTTGGCCCTCGAACGCATGGTCACATTTAGCCAGCGTTCGAAGCCACTGAATCTGCGCAAACTGTGCCTTCGCTTTCGTCATCGGCTCATCTTCAGTGATCAGCGTATGGTGCGCAAACACGAAACACCCGATGGCCGCATCGATGTCTGCAAGAACTGTGATCAATACTTTTTCAATTGCCTCTGCGAGGATTGCGAGTATGTGACGGAGCCGCTCGATCCTTACGAATGCTTTCCAGCCAGTGCCTACGATCTGCTTGGCCGTCTGCTCGAGATCAATCCCCATCAGCGCATCAGTGCCGAAGACGCCCTCAATCATCCATTCTTCACGGATGCTCCTACTCCTGCTGCTGCCAAACTGCGTCACAATGGTGAAGCACACAAAGCACAAACAACACGCAGGCGTGCCACCAGATCAGCAGCTGGACTCAACGTTGGCGTTGGAGAAAGTGACGAAGCATCTTATCAGGAATACGCTGCAGCTGCAACCCGAGCTGCTGAGCAGCTGGATGTAGCTCTAAACAAATTGTGAAAACTAGTCGAAACAACTTCAACAAGCGTTAAAATTAAATATATATATATATATAAAGTATAGATTATATATATATATATATATTTGATTTTACTTTTTTGCCTCCTATCCTTGTATATAACATAGTTTCATTATCATTTTCATCCATCATCATCATTGTCATTGTCATCAACACTGCCCAGTTTATCATCTAGCCCCAATGCATATCTTATTTTGAGGATTACAACGGGTAACAAACAAACAACAACAACACAAAGGAACTTAAATTGCCGCCCTCGGACGCAACTACTTAAAACAAAACAAAAACACTTCTTTACATCAATAATATACAAAACACAACAAAAAAAAAAGGAGAGAAAAAAACATACCTCAGAAAAGTTTTGAGCGTTCGCTATTATACTCAAAAAAATCGAAAATCCAAATCAAATTGGTTTTCTTTTGATAAAACCCCACTACTATATATATGTACACCAAAAATACATACATTAAATTTATAAATATATATATATATAAACGTATACACATAGAATTGTTTTTTTTTTTTTTTTTTTATCTAGCAATTAATGAAAATTATACAGAATTAAGACTACCCAAAAAAAAAGAAAAGAAGAAAGAAATACAACCAAAACTTTTGTCGAATAGTTTTAAACATAAAGTGAGAAACGGGTTTCTTGAATTTAGTATATACAAAACAAATTATATTTATACAATGCAACTTGAAAAAATATTGTTTTACTTTTGTTTTGGGAACAATTTTACGGTGACATTAAAAAATACCTCAAAAAAATATAAACGAAATGCGGAAACCTCAACAGAATGATACTACGTGGATATAGCTAAGTGTTTTCAACTCTCTTTCCTTCATTCAGATCCATTTTTTAGGGATTTTTTCTATATAGTATAAATATAGTATAGTATATAGCATAGTATAGTATATAGTATAGAGCAAAGTCGATCTTACTATTCCAAAGAGCTTACAAACTTTGTTCTTAATGTAACATTTGTATATTTTAGTTAATGGTGTACAAATACCACAAGCTTTAAGATTTGAAAAAAAAGTTTATATACATAAACGAAATATTAAACTATATTTATATTTTGTTTGAGTTTAGGTATCAATTTTTTTTGGCTCTCTTGCGAGTCAATTTTGCAGACGTTGTTGGCTTCTGTGTATCATCATCTTCCATAGCATTGCTGGTATCTAGCTCTGTCTCTGTCTGTGTCTTCTCCTCGACTTTAATGCGTTTGCCCGCCTTGACCTCATCTTTCGTTGGCTGCGTTTCGATAACGCGTTTCTTGGCCTTCTGGAAGCTGCCACGGCCAGCCGCACGCTCCGATTCCTCGATGGTGTAGGGCTCCAACTCGAGCGCCTTCATACGCCGCTTGTGTACTTTGGTACGAAAATGTGCCTGCAAGGCTGTGTCATCGATAAAGTACTTGGCACAGTGAACACAATAGAATTGTGCAAAACCCGGCTTTTCCAGGTCCACATTCTGGTTAATTAGCTCCGCGCTACGAGTCCGCATATCGTCGTCGATTTGATCAAGATCTCTACGGCGATTACGTACACGCCAGCGACGCTGCAGATGCGTGTCGCCATAGTGCATCTTTTTGCGCTTCTGAACCATACCCATCTTGAATCGGTTTTGGTATTCTTTTCCTTTAGTAAAAACGAAAACGAAATGTGCCTGTGTTTTGTTTTGCCGCTGACGCTGCACGTGTTTTGATTGTGACTTTTACGCTTTGGATGTGCAGCAATCGGTTTACAGCGCAGGTAATTGTATATTAACGTGCTAAGATAAAACAAAATATATAATCGATCAGATTGGGACGAGCCATAGAATAGATTAACTCACTTTAGTTTTGGTAATTTAAAGCGTTTACCTCAATTTACTGCGCATAAATAGTTGTCAAACATAACTTGATGGGTGCACACTAACATAAGGCGTGCAGTGTGTACACACTATATACGAAACAAAGACCAGCTGCGTACGCATTTCACAGCTGTTTCTTAGACTTCTTTTAGTTATTTGAAATTGCTTGTACATATTACTTTGGAATTTACAATATAGGAGAAAAGTGCAATAGCTTAATGAACAAGGTGAGCTTCATCTATTATTCGTAATTGGTATTTTCCTACTCGATATGCAATAGAAAATACTCGATAGCCAAACTATCGGCTAGAAAAACGAAAAGCTCAGCAATCGAAGTCGGCTTTGGTGCCATGAAGCTGGTTGCACTTCACTCGTGTGAACAAGTTGTCAGCGAGTGGACGTACGCACTTCAATTTTCAACATAAATTAATACGGCAAAACTAAGTAAATAGCACAGTATTATAAAATAAACAAAACTTCAATTACTCTTTCATAGTGCAACAAAGTAGATCAAAAGCCTGTGACCCACGAGCATTTAAGTAAAAACATGTTTATTATGTGATTAAATAACGTTGCTGGTGTGGGTTTTTTTTTTGTATTTTTTTTCCAAAGTTATGTTGTGTATAAAATGAACAAAGTGCATAAGTGGATACGGTAAACATGTAACAATGCATGATTGTCGTGCCTACGATTGGACCACCTGCAAACGTCGTCGTTGTCTGTTTTGTCGGTTCATATTGTTCGTTTGTGCCGTTATAAACAGCTGTTTTGAGTGTGCATCTTCATAAGCCTCTTCGGCAGGCGACACACAAAACGATGATGTTGTTGTTGTTTTAACTGTCATCACTAGCAAAGTGGCTGTGCGCGTGTATGTGTGCAGCGTATTTAAACAGTGATTCCACTCTAAAAAAAAAAAAAACAAAACAATTTTGTATGCATATTTCGCTTATTCATTACTGGTTTCTGTTTCAGCTTTGCATATTCCCTTTGGGTATATTAACAATATATACCGGCTTTTTCTGCGTTCGTGGTATTTGTATAAGCAGTAGCAGGCGTAGCCGTCGGTTGCAGTTCGGTAAGTACGTTTGTATTGTGCATACAATATAACAATATGTAATTGTTGCTGTAGTCGCTTTTTAAGTATAACACTTATATCAATAAACAAAAGAACGTGCGGGGCCCGTTTATCTGCGATAGTTGCCTCGCCTAATCAGTCAATTTGCCATTTAACTAACAGTTATATGCATTCGCACACACACACATACAGGTGACACGTACGTGTGTGTGTTTGTGCTGGTATTTAAATCTGTTTCGTTTTATGTGATCGGTATCGAATTCAGAGCGAGTCGCGCAGTTTTCGTAATTGTTTTGCAACTCAAAGTAAGCGCACACGTAACAGACAGGCAGAAAACATGCTCAGACAAAAGCTTGCATCTACGATGCCTTCTCTCCTCCAACCCGTTTTGCCATTATGAAAACATATGCACCAATCAAAATTTCTGACTGTCATCTGGTGTATAGAGTTACTCTCTCTTCATCTCTCTTACTCTCTCACTGTTTCAGTGTTGCGAAAGACATTCGCAAGTGTTTGCATTCTCGCTGCACTACAATTGTATTTAATATTCATATTTTTATGTACTCTTGCATGTAAATACAAAAAAACGTTCAAAATCCAGTTAAAATCGAAAGTCTGTTTGCACAACTGGGGAGATATAGGAAAAAATCTTTGTTGTTGAGAGTAAAAAAATGCAAATGAACGGTAATTTGCTATTTGGCTGATCTTGCGAAAGGCAAATTGACCACATAATTTATTAAGTAACATTTATTTGGCAATAAGTAGTATTTGTTAATTGTTCGTTGTTCGTTTTTGTTGTTGTTGTTCGTTACAATGTGTTGTTGTTGTTGTGTCTCTATGTTCAAATGTGTTTTGGCTTTTGAAAACATTAATCCTAAATCATAATATCATTGTCTCTCTTTTTTTGTTTGTGCGTTTTTTCTTATTTGTTTATTTTTTTTCGCTATAATAAGATTGAAAAATGAATCAAGAGAAAGACAAAGCGAAGCCCATTGATGGTTTCGCTGCCTGGATAAGGGGCGAGAAAATTCCGATGGACGGCACCGAAAATTTGGAATCGACTCGAAATAGCATTAAAATAGGCAATGAATTAGGCGAATTGCGTCTCAAATCTGAGTATAAACCGATAATAAGGCCCAAACAGTACTTTTTGGGCACTTTACCAGAGCCAGAGCCATCGACGCCGCCGCCGCCACCGCCGCCAACTGTGGCACCACCTCAGGCAGGTGGCATAAGTTTTGGCTGGGATTTTCCAAAGATGCCACCAATTCGCAAGCCTAGCGAACAATCTGGCAACGCTCGCAATACGTGTCAATCCCATATGAATGCGCTTGCGGCTTCGATGGAAAAGGTGGCGCTTGGACCAAAGGGTATAATCGCTAACAAGCTGTTCATCTATTGGGATTCATTGATGAATCCATTGATTAACGATGAGGTGGAGCGTAATGTAATCACCATACGCATCGTTTTCAACTCCAAATGTCCAACAAAGCCGAACTCAGCACAAACCATGTCGGATTTGCCAAATATAGCGGCAATCTTTGCTCGGGAGCTGCCATTGTTGTCGCCCGGATTTGTTGATCGTTACGTCTTTGATGGTCAGTACAGGACCCTGGTGCTTGTTAAGCGTAATCAACCGATTGGTGGCATCTGTTTCATACCACATATCCTACAAGATTTCGTTGAGCTACTCTTTTTCGCCATCAAGGGTTCGGAGCAAAAGAAGGGCTATGGCACATATCTAATGTGTTGCCTCAAAGATTTTCTCATTATGCGCGGCAACCGACATCTTTTGGTCTTTGTCAATCGCATTGCCAAAGGATTCTTTCTGCGTCAGGGCTTCTCCGATTACATCCCCATGCCCCGTTCACACTATCGCACACGCATGACGCCACAGCCCGATAGTACACTAATGCACTTTGAACTGAACGCCAATGTTTTGAAAACCAAAACAACAAACAACAACAACAAACCACCAGAACGTAAGCCTGTTGAGCGTCAAGATATCGCTGTACAAACGAATAATACCAAGGAGATTACGTATAAGAGTCTCGATGGCACCGTCTTTACGTTGAGTACCGAATTTAAGCCATTGGCCGAGGGCGAATTCGAGGATCCTTTCGGTCTGGAAGCTATATTGAAATTGGTACGTAAACATAACGATGCTTGGCCCTTTCGCAACTTTGCTTGCGGTGGTCGTATACCCGATTTTCGGGTTGAACAACCCATCGATCTCAAGACCATGGATCGTCGCTTGCGTGAGGGTCATTACAAGGTGCCTGGCATGTTTATCGACGATATGAATCTGATATTTGCCAATTGTCGTGCATTCAATAGTCCCGATACAGCCATATATCGCTGTTGCGATAATCTTCAGCAATATTTCAATGAAATAATGCCCTACAAGGACAAGGAGAACAAGAAGAAGAACAACAACAACAAGAACAACAGAGCTTCAGCGAAAAAATCCAAAAAATCTAAAAAGTCCCCAAACTAATTTGCTTTTCTTTTTGGTTTTGGTTTTTTGGTTTTTTTCTTCTTGCCTTAACAAATTTTCGTTAATTCCATACAACATCATTGTATTTAAAACTAACATCAAACATCATTGTAACGAATTTGTTATTAACAAAAAAAATCTTCATTCATTAACATTCGCACACACATACACTCACCCATACAATCATAATATTGTAATACATTTGAAAACATTGTAATTTTGTCCATCCAAAAATTGAATGAAATTATTATTAATATAATTATAACGATAGTTCTAACTATCCATTAATGAATGAATATATGGTTGTATATATATTTTTTTTATTGCGATATATCTAATATATATATATAAGTAAGTAATTGATATTTATTAGATTTATTTCGTTGAAGTTTGAAGGGGAGTAGTACTGGAGTAGTTTGAGTTTTGATTGCTTGTTTAAAGTTGTAGCTTTGATTTGTTAACTTATTTAGCTATAAGCAGCGCCAGTTAGACCAGTTAACAAGCAAACCAGCCCAGTTACCAGCTCTTAGGTTCCAAGGTGAACAACTATTTAAGTGAATGCTGAAATGAGTTTCACACCAAAATATACAAAAACTACGAATACCAAATACCAAAAAACACAAATTAGTTAGTTTTGAATTGAATGCCTTTCTATTGCGCCTGCACTTGAGCTGATATGCCTTATCTTTAAGCCAAAAAGCAAAAGCAGCAAAAAACTTCAACAGCTTTTTTTTTTATTGCGGTTATTTATTTTGTTAAACTGTTTTGGGTTTTTTTTGTTGTTGTGTATACTTTTTTCTAGCTGATTCTGATTCGACGCGAAGTTAACCGCAAAAAACTTTCATTGCATGTGAATGTTATTCGGAAACTTGTTTCGAATTGTTAGACTGTTAGAATAGCTCCGGAATGGGAATGGGGTCTATCGTGTAGTTGTTGTTGTGTAAGTAGTTCACAAGACGGCCGAGTGCAAGGGAAGGAAACGAACAAAAAGAGATAGCAAATGTTAACTGGCATTTAACAGAAAACTCATTACAATGTATTGTACAAAACTGTTTAACGATCGTTGAACAAGTTTTTTCTTATCTGCGATCATAGAGATAGAGAGAGAGCGAGAGAGAGAAATGACATGCAATAAAATGCGAACGATTTTCTATGGAATTGATGGTTATTCCCCCCATTTATATATATGCACATTTGGTATTATCCCAACCACATTCCATAACATGCATTGTTTTAATAATAATAATAATATGACCTTTGAATATTATCATACATACGAATATAGTACATATTGCACATGGATGGCACTCTTTTGCTGATTGCATATATATGTATATAGTATATATATATATATGTAAACCCCTTCACATCGCATCGCACCGCAAACAAACAAATAACAACAAAACCACAAGCAAATAGATACCCCTAATGCACCTTATCACATTATTAAGTCTGACATTCTGATATGACCACACACACCACAACACACACATATATATAACAACAACAATAATATGTGTATAATGTTATATATGTTTGTACTTATTGCACTTGAACGAACGAACGAACGAAGCGACAACATTTTGTCACGCCCCCCAAAGCGGGATTTGCGGTAAGGCAATAGTGATAAACGTCTGATACGAATAGACAGACCATATATATATATATATATGTAGATAATGCTCAATGTTGACTCTTAAAGCTTTAATAAGTCGAAGTGCATTGAAGAGTGCTTTGGATACAAACAGACGAACAGACGAAAGGCAATTTAATAAACAAAATCAACGTCCTGTTTGATTATTAAACATAAAATCAGAAAGAAGTTGTTATCGATTATTATCGTTATATATTTAATAAACCATATACACAGAAACAAATTATAATCCATATACTCAGAAACAAAGAAGAAAACAAAGTAAGAAGGCTCTAGTCGAGCATATCCCGACTAGACGATACCCTGAACCCTATACTTAACGCGTACAGTCAGTGCTTGCAAGTATGTGTGTGTGTGTCTACGCGCAAACTCTATACTCAACTTTAATGTTCCATATCTCCGGGGTTTCTTAAGTGATTTTAATAAAAATTTCACAGATTGTCATTATTTTGCTTAATCATTTAAATGTCATCACAAAGTTTTCCAAATTCAAGTTTTTGTTGTTATCGATAACATGTGTATATCGAAAACGGGAAGAGTTATCGAAATCTAAAACAAACTTGTACGGCCTAGGTTATTATGTGAGCTTTAGTTCCAAATCTGGAGTCTAGCTCTTATAGTCTCTGAGATCGACGCGTTCATACATACGGACAGACGGACGGACAGTCGGACATGGCTATATCGACTCGGCTGTTGATGCTGATCAAGAATATATATACTTTGTGGGGTCGAAGAAGCTTCCTTCTGCCTATTACTTACTTTTGCACAAAATCATTATACCCTTTTCATTCATTTTCAATGGGTGCAGGGTATTAAAAGTTGGGTCGATTAAAACTTCTTCTTTTGAACTTAACTTAATCGATAATCAACTGAATTGTGAGGTTAAGTTGAGGCTGGACGCCTTTTTCTCAGCTTCGCCACCCTCTGCATTCTTCTTCGCTCACGCACACACATACACAGTTATGTTGAGGAATTTCAATTCATTTAAGGGGCAACAGCCACAGGAATGTTTGATGATGGCATTCTTCGACTTTCTCTAAGCTGCTGTTTCGTCCGGGTGAAAGGCGCCTTACAAATGCGAGTACAAATACATTTTTTGTTGTATTCGTTTCGCTGCGTCATTTGATTTTTGTTGGATGAATGTAAAAGAATTGCTTTCTAGTTTGTAATCGGCTGCGCCCAAATTGATTTGAATGAGAACGGCAAATGGCTGATTCGAAAACCGAAATTCGATATTCGAAACCAGGGTCACAAGCCCAGACTTGAATTACGTTCCTTTTGTTATTATTAATTGCTTTTTCTTGTTGCTCTTTTTCTGGCTTTGCCTAATTGTTGTTCAACTTTACTTTCACCGCAGATCAAAAAAACAAATTGCGATAGGAAACGGGAAACGAGAGAAACAAAATGGACGCACATGCACATCACAGCGCACCCAGTGTTGGTAAGTACCAAAAGATTTGATTAATGTTGCCACACTGTTAAATTACGCCTTCCGTTCATAGAACTGATAGACCATTCCATGCACGGACATGATCATGCTGGCATGCATCACGACCATATGGCCACGACACTGGATGCAACAACAACAATCAATCCGCCGCTGGCGACGCCACATGGTGATCTTGGCATGGGCATGCAACATTCAGCGCATCATCATGCTGGCGGCACGGGACACGGCATGGAACACATGATGTCCATGGCGGTAAGTGGACTTGAACTGAACTGGATCTATCTGTCTCGATTGCTCGATTGATTGATTGATTGATATCTTTAACATCAGTTCCACTTTGGCTACAATGAGACAATATTGTTTAACTGGTGGCACATTGAGACAGTCGCTGGCCTCGTCGGCTCAATGATAGCCATCTTTCTGCTAGCGCTGCTCTACGAGGGTCTCAAATACTATCGCGAATATCTGTTCTGGAAGACATACAATCTGCTTGAGTATCGTCCTGTTACGGGACCACAGCGCAATCCAGAGGCACCACGCCTGCCCCCACCCACCGCTACAGCAGCTCCATCGCCCGTGCAGTGAGTTTCATTTCTTCATTTCCTTTTTTTCAGTTTGAGATTTTGTTTTGTTTGCCTCGTTTCGTTGCGTTTTGTGCCTGTACATATATATATATATATAATAATTCTAATGCTTTGTATATACATATTTTTTCTTTCTCTCTCTTTCTTTTATTCTCTTCTTATTTTGCTTGCCGTTGCCGTTTACCGTTATAAATATGCGTCTCTCCTCCTGTGTGTGTGTATGTGTGTGTGTGTATATCATACGCTTTCTGTACAAAAACCAAAACTTGTGCGCCTCATGTAAATTATTCTCATTATCACTGCAAATGTACAAAAAAAATATGAAAATAATCCAAATATATATTTAATTATAATATAACAATGAAAAAAAAAAAAAACATATCGTCAAATCAAACGGCGTTTAAAATCTGATAACGATAACGATAACAATTATTGATATTGATTTCCCTTTCCCAACACATCTGTATTTGTACAACAAACAACTACATACACGCAACCTGTACCTGTTTTACCGTTACCGTTAACCATGCCCACAACGCCACACGATAAACATACATAACCTCAGATACGTTGGCGAAGTTGTGCACAAGCAACCGTAAGTATCCCACAAACCGTCCTCTTCTCTTCTCTTCTCTTCTCTCCACCTCTTTCTCAAAATAGAAAAAAAAACAGCACTCGAAATGTTTGTTTTTAGTTTAGTCATAATTTGTTAATAATCATCGATATACATATGTTTCTTACGTATCATTAATTGCACATCTAATTAACGCTCTCGATCGAGTATGTTGCTTAATTGATCGACTCGCGACACTCGCGCCTCTGATTAGCGATGACAAATCGGAACCTGGTACCGGCATATACATATATATAAACAAACACTTGATATCATTAAGATTACCGTCATATCAGGCCGAGTGCCAAATAGTTAATAATTGAACAGCACTTTAGTAACATTATTGAACATATGTATAAATATACTTAGTTATAAATAAATGCCCGTAGATTTAATCCAAAATTTCGGTATACTATATTAATTTTGCCTTAAACAATAATGCACCAAATGGAAACAAGTTCAAAAAGTTTCTACTGATCAAAAGCACAAACGATTAACTAACAATTTAAGCATTTGATCTTAAGCTTCGATATACACACTTATCGATAACTTTTCGGAAGTAGTTACGCAACTTGTTCAACTTGTTCACCAAGTGGAAACAATTCCAAAAAGTTTCTATTGATCGAAAGCACAAACGATTAACTAACAATTTAAGCATTTGATCTTGATACACACTTATCGATAACTTTTGGAAGTCGTTAAGAGCGTTTAAATTAACTGCAACTTGTTCATAATCATGTTTATTTGTTTGTTTATGTTTATTTTTCCTTAATAACTTTTTGTGTTTGGGTTTAAACTTTGCAAAATTCGAAAAAATCTAATCAAATTTTTAACCCCAATCCATACACAGACCAACGATGCTGTCGATCAATCATCTCTACCAGACGCTGCTGCACGTCCTCCAAGTGACGCTCTCCTTCCTGCTCATGCTGATCTTTATGACATACAACGTATGGCTCTGTATGATGGTTGTGCTGGGCGCTGGCGTTGGCTATTTCCTCTTCTGCTGGAAGAAATCGGTTATTGTGGATGTCACCGAACATTGTCACTAGCAGCGAAGGACCAACAGCAAGAACAACAAAAATAACAGGAGCACAACAGGAACCAGCGAACCAACGATTCACTCCAGCCAGCGTTGTCTTACCTATGATGAAACACAACCTGATTCTGAATAAGCTTCCTGGCTAATACGTATCTTCTGCCCAAAATATCCATTTTTATTTCTTTCTCGAAATGTCCAAAAAGACATACACACACACACATACATATACACATCTACTTGTTCGCGCATATTTTTAGGTATTAACACATATATACATATATATTTTATATAGTGCTGATTGATGATCGGGCAACGCATTTGCCAGCACTCCTTAATTTTATAACTGTGAATGTTTTCCAAAACAAAATTTCAAAACTGTCTATTATAATAATTCAAATGGTTGCTTTTGCCACCTGATTTTGAGCATAAGTTAAAAGTGCAAAAAGAACAAAAAACGAGAATTCTATCAAATTTCTTTTTTTAAATGTTGCCCAGCAAAAAATATATTGTAAAAATTGTACAAACAACAAAAATCATTTGTAATTAGTTTTACTCAATGTAAGTAGCGAAAATTTTCTCAATTGCTCAATGCTGTTTATCCAAAATTTGTTTGTTTTCTTTGGTATCCTCTTATTCTTTGTTTTAACAACATAAATACAACATATATATATTTCTACAAATGTTTTATACATATATTATCTTTATTATTATTACAACAAATATGCAAATTTTATGTTTCATATTCGAAAAAGTTGATTTTATATATTTTTTTCCTTTCCACTTTTTTTTCATTTATGAATTTATGTTATTAGATGATGATGAAAATTCCGTTAAAAAATGATATTGTTAGATCGATTAAATCAAAATCAATACCTGCATAGCTATATAAATAGACCTTTATACATACTTATTAACATATACAAACATACATATACATATATATATATATATATAGATTGTTATAGATATTAACTATAAATGCAAGTACATAACAATAACTATTCATATACAAAATAAATGATTACAAATAAAAACTACACACGACTTGTTCTGCGTTTTTTTTACAGTGGATTGGATTATTTTATTTATATAGTATA